>SPJY01019923.1:303296-368461 GCA_005191435.1 Raddia distichophylla | reverse complement strand
GACGGCGGCGCAGGCACCGGCGCCGGCGAGCTCGGGCAGCGGCCGACGGCAGCGCCGGCGCAGGGGCAGGAGCCGGCGAGCTCGAGTCTGGTCGGGCTGCACCCTGGGCAGGGGATTAGGCACCAAGCCCCTCTTATACGTGCCCCACCTGTAAAAATACGTATAAGAATACGTGGGTCCCAGCTACCAGCATGTATTTTATTCAGTATTGCTCTCAAATGGAGGTATCAAGCCAGATAATGGCATCTCAGCCACTTCTTTTACTTTATAATGGCATCTTAGTCTTAAGTGACTCTTGAATGGCATTTTTATCTAAAGAACACTTTATAATGGCATATATGCTTTTTACCCAATAAAAATCGTCACATCACATCGGAAGTTCGGAACGCCTCATCCTACGAATTCAGATTTTCAGTGGGCTCCCGATTCCCACCCTCATGGACGACGCCGGCGCCGCGCTCGCCGCCGCTCCCCCGACGCCGCCGCCGCCGCCCGAGGCGCAGCCGCCGTCCAATGCCTCCCCCCACGCCGATACCCCGGCCTCCGACGCCACCCCTGCCAAAACCCCAAATCTCTCCGACACCCCCGCCCCCGGGGACCCCGACACCCCCTTCTCCGACGCCGACGCCGACGCCTCCGCCGTCGCGCCCGCCTCCTCCGACGCGGCCGCGGACGCCGCCGAGGACGACGGGAAGCACATCACCCTCGCGCCGCCGGCGCAGCCGAGCAAGAAGTCGAAGAAGAAGAGCAGCGGCAGCGTCTGGACCAGGCCCGCCTCCCGCAAGGGCAAGAAAAAGGCCAAGCAGCCGGCCCACCCGCCCGCCGGCGCCAACGGCAGCCGCCGCCCCAAGCCCTCCTGCGGCGAGGACGAGTTCTTCCTCACCCCGGCGCCCCGCCTCGCGGCCGAGCGCAACGACGACGCGCCGGCCTTGCCCGTGCTCCTCTCCCGCGTCTTCAAGTCCGAGAAGATCGAGCTCTCGGAGGACCGCCTCACCGCCGGCAGCACCAAGGGCTTCCGCATGATCCGCGCCACCCGTGGTGTCGCCGCCGGCGCATGGTACTTCGAGGTCAAGGTCCTGCACCTCGGCCATTCCGGCCACACCCGCCTTGGCTGGGCCACCAACAGTGCTGACCTCCAGACACCCGTCGGCTGCGACGGGTTTGGTTTCGGATACCGCGACATTGATGGCTCCAAGGTGCACAAGGCCTGGAGGCACGAGTACGCAGGCGAAGGCTACGGCGAAGGAGATGTCCTGGGGTTCTACATCTCTCTCCCTGATGGGGAGCAGTATGAGCCCAAGCAACCTGACCTGGTTCACTACAAGGGAATGCCTTTTCGTGTAGAGGTTCTGAAGGATGAGCAAAAGATGCCTGATCCAGTTCCGGGTGAGTACTTGCATTAGTTCCTTTATGTAGTACAGGTTGCAGCGCCAAGTAAATTACTCATGCCGTTGTCACAATTCAAAACAATCTATTTTGCAAATAAGAAGTTGTAACTCCATTAGTTGAGGCCGAATTTTGTCTCGTGCAGTACTTTTGATATGATGAACTAAGTCACTAACGTCATAATTATGACATATTCAAGAAATAAATGTTCTGAAAAAATAAGTGTGTTAGTTATGCAACAAAGGAAGGATCACAAAAGTTAATAAGTTAAGCTGTCAATATTCCTTTGCACATCCTTGTATCCATGTGTCGCCCATGCGGCCATGCCTCATGTATCGTTGCAGAGAAATAAAGTTTACTTGCTAAACTTCATGTGCTATATCAAGATATTTGAGAAATGATGCAAGTGTCTAAGTGGTGCATTGTGGAATCAACAGAAGTTACAAAATTAAGGAATGGTATACTGAATCTCCAAGTATCCATTGCATCACCCAAAATAATTAGATGAAATGGACTTCCTGCAGTTCTGCTGCTGACTTTAGCCTTTCTGCCAGCATTGGATGTAAAATTTTACCTTTGGTGATCCCTCATCAACCAGCTTCACAACCGCCATCTGCCGCACTACTCCTCTGCAGTCATGTGCCACCTGGCCGCCCCCATCGGCCACATCACCCACTCTATCGATTGTGCGCCAACCCCTTGCTGGTTCAGCTTACCCCATCACACCTAGACCTTGCCCTGCTAATTGCTGTCCCTCCGTGACCATGCACCACTAAGGTCATGCTGCGCCGCATGCACTCGTCAAACTAGAATCTAGATATTATGTTGTTACAAAGTATAATCTAGATATTATGTTGTTACAAAGTACTTCCTTCGTCCAAAGATATAAGGTGGTCTTCAAAAATATATTTTGATGCTTAATTTATCTTATCATATATTGTTTAATAACAATATTAGGACCATTATAAAATACTTTCAAATACGAATCCAATGATGTTATTTTGTGTATTACAAAATCTATATATTGTTGGATAAAACTATTGGTCAAAGATTAAGAAGTTTGAATCATAAAATGTGTGTGCACCTTATATCTTTGGACGGAGAGAGTATGAAAAGTTATAATGGATAGCACAAGCAAATCAGGTAACAGGAAAAAAGGAATGAAAATGGGACAAACAAATCTTAATCAGGAAACTGAAAAAAGGAGAGGGACAAGAAACCTAGGTAACTGGAAAAAACTTGAACTAGCAAATTAATTAGGACACTGAAAAAAAGGAAAGGAAAAAGGACATACAAATTAGGAAACAGGGATAAAGAACAGAATAGGGACAAGTAATAAAGCAAATTAAGAACTATGAAAACCTTGTGGTGAGCGAGGATTGAACATGCAACCTCCTAATTTCCATCCGACACTCACCCGATTGAGCCATCACGCATCTCCAGACCCTCTACAGTTCTCAAGACTTGTTAGGGTGTCAAGCTATACTCAGCACCCCCTGGATATGCTCATGCTTGCTGCTTCCCTTCTTCATAGTGCACTCCCTACCACACTCTCTACCACCCATTAACTCAAGGTATTATCTGCCTTCCTACTACAGCAATGCCACAATGTGAAGATATCTTTTGCCCTCCTGTTGTTATATAGAACAGTAGCAGTGTTGTTGTCTCTGGTTCTTAATCGAAGTGTCTTAGTTGTTCATTGGCGCTGATTGAAAATTTATGATGTGATTTAACATTTGTATTTGGGCTTTACACATCCAGTCACAATAGCACTTTCTTATCTTGCGTTAGCCACTCCGTTATGTCATGCCTACATGTACAAAAAGATGTGCCTATTTGTTATTTGTTTTCTTATGGTGAAATCAGAAACTCCATTGGTAATGGTTAAGAGGTTGTCGTTACCCCCTGTGGCAGTGCTGACTGAAAAAGTTTTGAACTTTTCGATATTGGTATTCGCTATAAAAAATGCATATACAGCCATCGGTTTACCATTTTTATCTATCATTTGGTTAAGCTGTCTTGCCTGCATGCGCAAAAAAGGTGTTTTCTTGATATTTAAAGATGAGAAGAATCTTAGTAATGTTTGTTTTGTGCTTCCTACTTTCTAACACCAAATAATAAGTTTTTCAATACTACATGTTCTTGCAAATGCAGGGAGCGAGATATGCTACTTCAAGAACGGGGTATGCCAAGGAACCGCATTTGTTGACATTCCTGGAGGACGATACTACCCAGCTGCGTCAATGTATACCCTGCCTGATCAGCCAAACTGTGAAGTCAGATTCAACTTTGGTCCTGATTTCGAGTTCTTTCCAGATGACCTGGGAGGCCGTCCATCCCCTCAACCTATGAGCGAGGTGCCTCACAAGGCATATGAGGTGAACAATGAGGGGCCTGCTGAGAATGGTATTGCTGAAAAAGCTAGTGTGTAGTTACAAGTGCTTTCATTATGCTGGACATACTTCAGGATGTTATGTAAACAGCAAACATGCAGAGATGATTGTTGCTTATTTATCCATCAGAAGGTTACCATGGTGAAATATTCCAGTGAACTTATGTTACCAGACTAGGTTGTATTAGCGCTGTGACCAGCTCTGAGGTTATTTATTACCGAAGGCTCTGAGGCTTTTCTGTTATGTATAGTGCATCACATTGACGAAGTTATATGTGTGGACTTGTGGAGTAGGAGTTGTGCTGCTGCCGATTGTAGTCAACTGCAGTGGTGGTAGAAAGGGTCATGTATGCTATGACGATATTAATCACGTTCATAACATGGACGACTTAATCAGTCTGACGATAACCGGATGTCGGTTATACATTACTTTTATGACAATGCATTTTGTCTATGACAATAACCATCCATATGCATTATGTCCTTGCCAGTCCAATTGCAACCCAATCTTCATATTCCCCCTCCAAACAATAATACCGATCCAATTCTAATTTTGATATTAACAACCGCTGACTACACAAAGTCAAATAATCATGCCTCTTTATTCGTGAAGGTAAGTCATTCTATAATACGTGTGAGTGCAGTCTAACAATATTAACTTTCAACAAAAGAGATTATGCAAATATCTATTTAAGATGAAAGCGGTACATGTACATTTGCCATAATTTTTTTTCATAACATAATTCTTTTACAACACCAATGTGCGTGCGTGCGTGCATGCGCGCGCGTGTGTAATATTAAAACATTGTCATGAAAAATACTTTCATAACATAATTCTATTACAACCCCAGAAATAAAACAAAACTAGAATACAGCTACCAACTCAGAAATAACAAAGTCGTCCAGTAGTTTACAGGGAGTAAATAGGTAGCAGCTTTCCGTTAGATTATGGCAGAATCATTGAAGATAATAGAGCCTCACACATTGTGACTTCTTAGAGAATCGACTGTTACAGAAATTTACATTCATTTTTCATATGACGCCCTGCAAAAAGATTTTAACTCTTATCAAATGCCAATCAAGAAAGGAAACAACTACACCAAAAATATAATAGGGCAAGAAAACACATGTTGAAAATGTATGTTTTCAACACCAGAAGATATGGACAAAAACTAAAATGCCAAGAAAGATTTAAATCTGTCTAGCATAATGATAGTTTCTTCAATTTCATTCTTACAAAGTTCATTAAAGGTACAAAAGGGGAAAATGTAAAGCAAAATTACCTTCAGCAGATAGAACTACATGATATTATGGTGAATAAACTTCACACATACAAAGCCATAGATCAGTCACATTACATCGGAATGGAATAGAAAATAGAAGTAGCTATACGACATAATAGTGAATAAACTTCACAGATAGTAGCCAGAGATTGATCACATCACACTAGAATGTAGTACCCTCTGTAATAAGCATATGGAATACCCTATCTATCAAGCATGTAACATAATCTTCTGAAGTTTGTGGTAAGAAGCAACACACCGACACCAGGCTGGGCTTAAATAGAACAAATATAGCTGCTAAGTAGATCATTATGCTAACAAATGAAAAGATCCTATTTCCTCATAAGAGCTGTAAGGCATGGCCTTTTTATATATCTATGGAGGTTGAAAAGCCTATGTAGAAAAGTGTCCTCGCAGATTTTACGTGTCAACTAGTGAAATTTTTCATAATTAAATATGTACTTACCACAATGGGACAAACAACTTCAACATTAGTGCCATTTGATTTTTAGGTGGCTACAATCCAGAAAGGTTTTGACTCGGTTCAATGCCTTTTCTCGGTGCTGCAACACCGAGTTCATGCTAGGTTCACTCACTTTCCGTGTCATTTTCCGGGATATGTTCTTCCATTTTGATTCAAACTCACAAGCTGCAAAAAAGGTAAATCTTGCTTACAGTCTAAATCTTGAATAAGAGGTCATTTTCATTTTAACAAAAAAAATGTAGATGCATCTAAGCATAAAGTATATATTCTTAATGCAAAAAACATTGGCCATGTTAACGTTTGTGTGTTAGAGGGCAAGCAAATATTTATGTCAGACGATTAATTAACCTAGAAACATTTATTAAATAATCGTTATACTAAATATAAGAAAAATAGAAGAAGAAGAAAAGAGAACTAATCAATTATACAACAGGACAAGGCCATTTTTGCTGGTTTTGTTTGGTACAGTTAAATAAAAAAAGTCATAGAGTAGCAGAAAGTAATAGCAAAAGATGAATGCCAACAAAGTTCCAACCAACTAACAAAATATATTCAATTTCTGCCATTCTAAGCTAACTAGCTAAGTACATGAAAGTCGCATATACAAACTAGAGCATGGTCAGCAATTCAAGAAACATCTCGCCCAACAGTATCAATGTGTAGAAAAATGATAGTTACACTTACAGTTACTAACCTTCACTTTTGTTGACAAAACCTTCAATAAGGCATGTGAGATTCCATGGTCTTCCAGCCGAGGCAGCTTTGGCGCCACCTTTTAACTCACCATTATGTTGTCTTAAGCTAGAAAGACAAAACTCCTCTGAATTTACACACAGAAAGGAAAATTTATATGGTTTGATTGAAGTTGTTTAATTTTTCTTTTCATTTGCATACTTTTTAACCTTGTTAATTGTCAATTTATATCAGCACTCATAAATTTTTTCCTAAATGCAGATGGTAAAGGAGTTTATTTTGTTCGCAATAATTATCAACAGATGGTACTAAGATTGTTGAAGCAACAGAATTTCAGTCCTATACTTATCAATCAATTACATTTTTGAAAAGGAACCCGACCAAACAGTGTTAAGATTTCTACCTTTTGGGTCAAATCCGCCTTCATCAAATCCTCGCCACAACAACTATCTAAGACAAGAGACAGCACTGGGAAGGCAAGGTGAGAGGGGGAATCACCGGCGAGGGAAGTCGGTGGTGACGCCGACGTAGGTGCGGCGGATCCGGGAGGAGGCGATGAGGTAGACGAACCACGGTGACGCTTTCTTCTTCTTGGCCTCCGCGGGGGCCGAGGCCTTCTTATTCGGCGCCTCCGGCGAAAGGTTTCCGGATGCGGCGGTGGCCGAGACCTCCCTCTTCGCCGCCTCCGTCGAAGGATTTGCGGACGCCAAGGAGACCGAGGCGGGGGCGGGCGTGGCCTTGCCGGAGTTGGGAGGGAGAGCGCGAGGGATTTTGGCGGATCGGAAGGTGGCAGAAAGACTCATGCTCTCACCTCGCCGGTCGCCGCCGGCCGCCGTGGCGGAGAACTTCGCTCTCGAGGTCGAGAACTCGAGGGGTTTGATTTCCTGCCTTGTGTAAACGAGCAATTACAATTTGAAGGTACAGAAATTAATATGCATGCAATATGTATACAAAAATTATAGTAAATAGCATACTGCCTATAGAAAAATACAAAATTGGTTTTGCAATTTTTGTGTACATATTTTATTTACTAAAATTGCTACAAAGGAGTTTAAGTAATAATTTACAGAGAAATTAATATACAAGTAAACAGTACCAAAATTTTATTAAAATACTACACAATTCTGTGAACAGAACAAAAATTGATTTCGAATTTTTCCGATCTACAGATAATTTACAATAATTAAATTAATTTGGGCTTTTTCTAAAAATTGGGAAAAATCAAGTTCCATCATCATCAAGTATAAGAGGTGTGTCGGTGAACCTCTGTTCACCGTTCCGAGGTACATGAAACTGGGGACCTAATCATAGCCAAGCAAGTTTTACCTAGACTTTGAAGTCTAAATCATTTTAGATTATTTTCTAAACCCATGTTATCAATGGAGTGTGATGTCAAGGTAATCACTTAGGAAATCAATGGATAATTGACATTACGAAGGCAATATAAATATTGACAGGAATAATCAATAAAGCAAGGCATGATATATCATGATTAACAAAAGGCATCATAATTTAAGCAGCATGCCCTTTGATAATTTAAATAAAATACTTGTAAAACTGGGTATCAAATATGCAAGTTAGGGTTTAACTTGCACTAAGGAAACGATGAGGCACATCAAATGACTTTACTAAAATCTTGAACCTTCAAGAACCCAAATTCAATTTGGCTACTTCATGAAAAGATGAGTAATCCATAGACCTTTTCAAGAAGAGAGAATCAAACTTGATTTTTACTACTAGTTGTCAAATGCAAGTTGGCTTTAAATCATCTAAAAGTTTATAGTTGTCATGTAGTTGTCAATTAATTGTTATCTACTAGGCTATGAGTTGTCATCTAGTTGTGCATGAGTTGTAAAAGGCTCTTGAAGCCTATAAAAGGAGGCAATACCCTCTAGTTTTAGGAACTTTCATTTATGTATCTTGTTCATGGTTACTACTATATAATAGAACCTTATGTTCTTCTTTGAAACCTTGGGTTAGATCTTACATCCTAAAGGGCTTTGGAGTAAGCTCTTGTTGTCCGTGGATTCGGAATTGCCTAAAGGGCGTTATCTCACAACACGTTGAGGTTGTTCCCTCAACATTGTGTTGTTTCTTCTCTAGTAGCACTTTGGAGTGGGGAATATTTATGGGAAAGTAGCATACTCTCCCTAGTAAAAACAACCCATCAATGTTATTCCGCACTAGGAAAGGTCCCAATCCTCCCTAACATGGGTAAACATACAAGATAAAAGTTAACTCACATTAGGGAAAACATAAATTCTCCCTAATACAAGACAACGCTATCATGAGATAGAAGTTGACTCGCCTTGATCCTCGACTGGGTAGTCCGGCTGGTCAACGGGGTCCTCAAACGCTCCGCCGGTAGTGTATACCTCTATAATTGAGCATTCGATAGGGTCCCATAAACACAAGTGCGAATGTAAGAACAGCATGATGCATGCAAAAGAACGAGATGTATGATAACGTGTAGTGCAGGTACAGTGATCTAGGGTTAATGTGTTTGTTGTGGCATCGGGGTATTATATACCTTGACCAACTTATCAAGGAAAATCCATGAGCCTAAATTGGGATAAACCCATATGAATATGTATATTTCTATATTACGGTTTGGTACGTGTGGTATCTAAATAAAATGATGCGTGGTGGAATGACATAATAACTTAGTACCTAGGTGATATAATCCTTTAAAGGATATATCTAACATACCCTAATAGCCCATGTATATACATATATGAAAATACGATGGTTAAACATCAAGACAATATTACTAGGTCATGGGGAATTATGTAATTGTAATTTTTATTACTTAAGTTACATGATTGAATTGCTTAGCAAAAAGGGTTCCTCTCTGATCTGGTTTTATAATTGAATTACACTATTATATTTTATGGTCTTGATAATATTTTGCTTAAGTTACTAAGTGTTTAGTTGTTCAAAACATGCCTTCTTATATTAATTAGTAGCAAAGACACTAAGCATTATGAAGATTATATTTTTCCTAAGGTCCAGAAGGTTCAATTTAGTTACTGAAATTTTATATATAATTATTGAGACCTTAAACTATTTTTAATCAATTTATATCTATTTCTGCAATTTCTGGAATACAGAAAAATGCCCTAAAGAAGCAACTAATTGAGTACAGAAAGATTTTCTTAGAGAGACATAGGATCTAGCATTTGTTCTAAGGTACAGTAGTACTCATAGTATTTACCATAATTTTTCTAGAATTTATAGAGTTCATCTAGTATTTTTAGTAAATCAATATCTCTTTTCGGGATTAAATAAATCGGAAAAGAGAGAAAATCTCGGCGGGACAGTGTTGGGCCGGCCCACAGTCTCGCAGGCTGTGGCCTGGTCTCGCGGGCGTGGGAGGTGTGGGGCTCGCCTGTCAGTGGTTCAGCTACGTTTGAAGGTCACCGTGTGATGCAGATCTGACGGCCCGTGGTCATCGTCTACCTCTCGCCAGAGCAGAGAGGTCGAGCGGACATCGCGAGCTTCGCGATGGGATTCCGGGCGCTACGGTGAATGGTATCGGGTTATTAAAGGTCGTAAGTGTTCGTGAGCTCACCGCGCACCTCTAGGTACCTGTCTCAAGACCTGTGACGGCCAGACGCGGCGGCGTGACGTGCGACGGCGGAGATGCTTACGGGGAGCTTGTGCATGTGCTGCTAGGGGCATGCTACTGGGGTTCTAAGGCCGGCATGAGGTATTCGGGGGCTAGTGGCTTCTTAATTATCAAGTGTTCAAGAGGACGCGGGCTGGCTTGGATCGACTTGTCACCGAGCGGGTCCGAACGGCAGTGGCGGCGACACGACGGGGTCACCGGTGTCCTGTGAACAATAGGACGCTATTGAAAGGGGAAAGTTATCTAGATGTGAGTCCATGCTCATGGCGCGAGCATAGAGTCAGAAGCTTACCAGAGGCGAAGATGGCAAGCTCGAATGCCAGACACGGCGCGTGGGGCGGCGAAGCTGTTCCGGCGAGCTCGGGGAGACTCAAGCCAATTACTTTGGGCTGGAGAAGCACGAGATCTAGGGAATGCAGGCAGGATGAAGATGGAGTCTATGAGCAAGGCAGATACACCTAGAGCTTGGAAGTTCAGCGTTGGAGTTCAAGAAAAAGAGAAGCGCGAAATATATATTTCAGTCAGGTTCTACGAGACTCGTCTGGATTTTTTTCAAATCATCT
Source organism: Raddia distichophylla (assembly GCA_005191435.1). NCBI lineage: Eukaryota > Viridiplantae > Streptophyta > Magnoliopsida > Poales > Poaceae > Raddia > Raddia distichophylla. The sequence goes on along the minus strand of SPJY01019923.1, from coordinate 358,032 downwards.
GGATCGTCAAATTGCGGAAAGGTGATATTTTAGAACCAAAAGACAAGGAACTCTGCCAATATAGAAGAAAATACAGAGAAAAAAAGAAAATAACACGGCGCGCCAGGCACTACACAACACCACAATTTAACACCACTGCCGACTCGGTCTAAATTGAACGACACTGTCACATAGCAAAAACATCATATAGGAGTAGTTTCTACAAAATCCTTTAATTTGCACAACTAGTTATCATATAGGAGTATTTTCTGCATGTATCTCATATGTATGTCCAGCATTTCAACCTTACTGTTACTCACCAATTATCAAACATTGTGCCGAGTAACTCAACAATTCATTTCCCAATGGCATTTGATTACAATTGCCTATCGCATCCTAAAAGAAACTATTTTGCAACTCAATGAAATGTCGACAAGTTTTGCACTGCAAACTGATTTTCCGACCAGCTTCTGGCTCACATTTCAATTTGTTGACTTCAGAATCATATGATAAGTAATTTTTTTTATGCATGCACATCTACAGTTGATCTCAAATACATTGGTACCGGTGTTAGATATAATCTTAACATCTACTAGAAGATTGTAGAAGGAGTAGCTAGTTGGTAGCTATATAAAAATGTTAGAAGCATCAATAACTACTAGTTCATAGATGAACTAGATACTAGATACGAGACACATCTAGCTATTATTAGGACTAAAATATTAATATCTAGTTGTATAATGTTCTGGATATATGAGCTGAGCTAAGGTCAGTTCAGCTTAGCTTATAAATAGAACATGTAAAAGCACTTGTAAGCCAAACTTGAGAACTAGATCAATGAATACTTCAGCTGCAATATAGTAAGCCTCAATTGCTTCCTAAGTGAACATTAGTGTGAGAACTTGTGAGAGTTTTACTTGCTGTTTGTGTGAACTCCTGGGCCAACAATTGGTATCAGAGCCAGGTTAGCTTCTGCACCGTATGACGAAGGTCATGCCACGAACACCAAAAAGTGCAAAACCTGGTGGTGATGGCAACGAGGTTGTCTCGAGGATTTCGACAACAGAAGGCGTCGTAAGTTTTCAATATCTGATACTCACCGACAACAACTATGGGCCTTAGACGGTGAAGAAGAAAATCTTCATGCACGTGCAAGGATTGTGGGAAGCAGTGAGAGTGAGGAGGTTGTTGACGAGTGCAAGGATCAGATGGCGCTCGCAACTATCATGTAAGCTATACCGGAGGACATAATGATGTTTTTGACGGATAAGACGACGACAAAGGAGGTATGGGACACATTGCAAGAGTTGCATGTTGGTTCCGACCGCGTCAAGCAAGCTCGTGTTCAGACCTTGATGAGGAGCTTCGAGGATCTGTACATGAAGGAGACGGAGTCAATTAGTGACTTTGCCATGAAACTAACCACCATCGTCAATGAGATATGAGCACTTGGAGAAAAGATGGAGGAACACACGGTTATCAAGAAGCTTCTTCGTGTGGTACCAGACATGTTCTTACCTTTTGTCTCTACTTTTGAGTAGCTTGCTGATATAAAGAAGAAGAAACTGGCAGAGGTGGTCGGTCATCTCAAGGCATATGATGAGAGGAATAGAGGTCGAAGAAGGGAATGAATTTCTACTCACTCATGCTAAGTGGGAAGCAAGGTTCAAGGACAATCACCAAAAAGATTTTGGTAAGAATCGCAAATTTGAAAAGACAAAGATCTGGTGCTTCAACTGTCAGAAGTTCGAACATTTTGCTAAGAAATGCCACAACCGAAGTAAGGAGCAAGAGGCGATGAATCTTCTTATTGATGCTGATGATCAGTCAGCACTGCTATGAAAATGGAGTCGATGAGTTGAGTCCAGGATGCTAAGTAGTGGCGTTGCCATCCTAAAGTCGAGTATGAGAGTATGTTCTAAGAGTAGGTTTCGACGAGTGGTGTTCTTGATGTTGAGTAGTCGCGCCGCCGTCCAGAAGTCGAAGCTGAAGGTAAAGCATGGGGTGTTGAGTAGTTGTGTCGCCATCTTATGCATGCTTAGTAAGTGTTGCACATATCGCAGTAGTGTCCAAATGCGTCAACAAGTTAGAATAAGTGTTGCCCATATCGTAGGAGTGTCCAAATGCGTCAACAAATTAGAATAAGATGTCAAGATTAGGGGGAGATTGTTAGATATAATATTGACATCTATTATAAGATTGTAGATGGAGTAGCTAGTTGGTAGCTATATGGAGATGTTAGAAACATCTAGAACTACTAGTTCATAGATAAACTAGATACTAGACATATCTAGCTATTATTAGGACTAAAATATTAATAGCTAGTTGTAGAATGTTCTGGATATATGGGCTTTGCTAAGGTCAGTTCAGCTTAACCTATAAATAGAACATGTAGAAGCACTTATAAGCCAAGCTTGAGTACTAGATCAATGAATACTTCAGCTGCAATATAGTGAGCCTCAATTACTTTCTAAGTGATCATTAGTGTGAGATCTTGTGAGGGTTTTGCTTGCTGTTTGTGTGAGCCCCTGGGCCAACAACCAGAAGTCTGCAAAAAAAGTGCAAATGATGATCTCTCAGCCCACACTAGTTCATATAAAATTTTAATTTTAAAGAGGTTATCTAAAACTTTAATGGAGGCATGGAGACGACATACAACAAGAAATTATTAAGGCATGCACTGGTACACAAAATTAATGTGAATACGGAGATGTATAAGATAAGACATACAGTAGGGCTACGCCTTGTCATATCATCGCCATCTTTCATTCTTCTTGTATCAGGAAGGTCTAGCACAGCATCGTTGATCCCATTTCTTTCATTTTGAAACTTCTGACCATAAACAATACTACAATAGTCCAATAATTGATTAAAAAACAATTATCAATGATTCTTTGAAGATAAGAATGTAACTATAATTTCCTTAATTAGTTTAGATCGGATTCAATTACCTCTGCTTCCTTGTTACCATGAAGGTCACTAGGTTTTGTTGCCTTTGATTTTCCTTGTTCTATTAACTGTTAAAAAACAACAGTCTATTGATTAAAAAAACCAAGTTACTTGAAATAAAAAGACATCATAAAATGCTTCTTTGAAGATAATATTGACTTCCTCTATCAGCTTGGACATCATATTCGATTACTTACCTCCACTTATTTGTCCCAACAAAGATCACCATGATTCATATCCTTTAATTGTAACAGTTTCATTTTCTGTTAAAATACAACAGTCCATTGATAAAAAAATTAATTACTTGAAATAAAGAGATATTATGTTTTTTTGACATCTAGAGAATGCTCTTGACATTGGGCATTATCAAAATCAATTACCTTGGCTTTTTCATCGTCCTTAACTACACCATATTTGGTAGCTATCGCTTCCCCTGTTAAAGACAATTATCCTTGTTCGGTCACTGGAGTGATCACGTTAATAACTTCGGTAAATTTGAAACGACATGGAAGGTTGGACACATACTTTATCTTGGACATATGGAGCATAATCATTATCAGTGGTCTCCTTTGATTGGTCCAGATCACTTTCTTTTCCTGATTGAAGTTGTTTTTCTTTCTCGAATCCCCTTTCCTGAAGAACAAGATGAAAAGACATTCACCATCAAAATGTGAAGCTGGAGTATGATCTACCAAAATAATCATTTTTCTCTCGTGCTGGACTTACAGAATGTGAAGCTGGACTACGATCTACCAAATTAATCATTTTGCTATGTTTAGGGGAAAAAGATACATACCGCATGAATTTGATCAATTTTACTTGATGCACCTTCTATGTTGTCTTTGATTTCACCTTTTTGGTTTGTCTCAGTCACAACCTTCTTGTCAGTCTTAACAGCATTAGATTTGCTTTCCATTACTTCTGCCTGTTGAGACAATTATCCTTGTTCAGTCACTTGAGTGACCAGGTTAATAACTTTGGTAAATTTGAAACAACATGGAGGGTTGGACTGGACACATACTTTCCCTTGGACATAGGGTAGTCACTATCGGTTTCTTCTTGACCAATGGTCTGCTTTGATTGGTCCTTCGATTGATCGAGACCTCTATCTTTTTCAGTTGTTAGAAGTTGCTTTTTTTTATCTCCAATCCTCTTTTCCGCAGAATAAGATGAAAAGACATAAACCGTTAAAATGTGAAGCTGGAATATGATCTACTAAAGTAATCATTTTGTTCTCGTGTTGGATTTACATAATGTGAAGCTGGACTACGATCTACAAAGTAATCATTTTGCTATGTTTAGGGGAAAAAAGATACATACACCAAGAATTTGATCATTTTTAGCTGATGCTCCTTCTGTGTTATCTCTAGTTTCAGTTGGTGAAATACTGTTGGTCCAATCGTCAATTGGATTTGAGGAAGCATTATCAGATAGGATAAACTGTTCAATGACCCAATTAAACTTTCTAATAAACTTTGAGATCTGTGGCCACTGTATTTTTCTGGGAAGGACCTAAAAAACAGGGCAATAAGCATTATGAGCCAATTATATATTAGAAAAAAAGAGAGTTCAAGGTTAAGGTGTTGCACTTGAAAAAAAGAGAGTTCAAGGTTAAGGTGTTGCACCTGTGGTTCAAACCAGCTGATGACAATTACCCTTGGTCTTCTTTTAAACTGAAAAAACAAAAACAAGTATAACAACAATAAATAAGGGACCGACTTCTATGTGTTTTGTACTTGTTGCGGTCGCCTATGCCAGGGTGCAAAATGCAGAAAAAAAATTTAGTGCATTAAAAAATTACAAATGTTCTGGTTAAACCCCTCTATACAATGTGTATAGGAAACCTTTTTAAAAATAGAACTAGATAAAAAAATTCACCAAAAAAACTAAAAAATAGAATTCGATTACTTTTTTTAGTGTGGCCTGTGGAGCCATCAAAATTATGGTTCATCATGTACCCGACTACCGAGGCCCCAACTCCATCCCCGATTTGCTACCTTATCGTGCCATCCCATCACCATGGCTCGCAAGTCGCATGCACGCGCTTCTTCTACTGCAACTCCCTTACCCCATGTATTTCAAACCCTAAAACCCCACAAGCGAATATTCAGCTATTACCATAGAAAGAAACCGAATTACCTTACGCCAGATTGTGCACATGTATAGTTGGTATCTTTTCCGTTTCCTGGGCAGGATCAAGGCCTTGGCCATCGTCGCTGGCGATGGCGATCTGGAGGTGACAATGGCGATCGGGTGGGGGCGCTCTTGTCGCGGTCAGGCCTAGCCACCTGACGATGAACAAACCGACTAGTCGTAGCAGGTGGGAGGGTCGTCGAAAATTTATGATATATATATATATATATATAATTTTAATTCAATTAAGAAAAAATGTATTCGTTATTTGCAAGCAAGCAGCTTTAGGACTCGTTCTTTTCAGCGCATCGTTGTGTTGGCATATTACTGTAGCAAATTTGAGAGCTCTCGAAAAGAGATCTAAAGATTATCATTCAGATGGCGCCAGGGCACGATCGCCCACCCAATCGGCGAACGGTGCCGCGGCTGCACATTGGATCCGCTCAGCGGCTGCAGGATTGTGGGATCCACCCTATCGCCATTTGAATGGGCAACATGGGGAATATAAAATACGAGGAACAACAGTTCAGAGGCCTGCTAATCTTTCCTGTAAGAAATAAAATACAAAATAGGAGCTTCATGTTTCTCGATGCCCTTTTCCAGTTGAACTCAATTCTTAAAATGTCCAAACGAAGTCCCTTTCCAGCCTCTCTACTATACTTTTGGTCTTCTCATTTTATTGCTTACATATGCAGCTGCTATTTAAGTAGCTAATGCCAGAATATTTAGTCTCTAAGAATTGATATAAAAATTTGTTTGTGCCAACTGTAGGTTGCTCTTTTCCTGTGGTAATCTTCAGAACCTTGTGAGGTTAGTATGGAGAAGATGTTGCTATGCTACTGTATGAATAATTTTAGGTGCTCTCTGGATCTCACAGGGATAATGGGGTGTACAAGCTAATCATTGCTCTCTTGCCTTGCTGTGTTATCTTTTCATTTCTCCATTATCACTTTCACTTTAGTTGTTTTATCTGTCTTTATGTCATCAATAATACAAATGGCTCTGCTTTCTTTATCTATTTAAATATATCAGCAAATTTCTTCTTCGTAGGTCTCATCTTGCTGCAGTTATACTGACTTAGGTATCTGGTCTCTAGGTGAATATTGTTTCCCTATTATCTATACTTGGTATGGTTGATTTAGGATTTTCATATTTATGATAAAAAGTACCTCTTTCTTTCGAGCTCGTGGAAGGTCGAAACTCAATGAATAAACCCTAGTTATACTAACTTAGGTATCTGGTCACTAGGTGAATATTGTTTCCCTATTATCTATACTTGGTATGGTTGATTTAGGATTTTCATATTATGATAAAAAGTACCTCTTTCTTTGGAGCTCGTGGAAGGTCGAAACTCAATGAATAAACCCTAACACACTGTTCACCCATTTTAAAAAAACAGTCAAGCTACATTGACAAAAATTGTTAGACTATAATCTGCAAAAAATGTGGGCCCGGAAAATAGACTTCTTTTTCCCTTAGAGACTTCTTTTTCCCTTAGAGATTTCTTTTTTCCTTAGATTACTATGGTAGCTTTGTCATAGGTTCAGAATGTCAATTCCCATGGTGTGCAACTAATATGCCAATGCACTCTTTCCAATGGTAATAAAAAAATACAAAAAGGTTACAAATTCAGTTTTTATCTTTTCCTGCCAATTTTACTAAAAACTTCTCTAATGTTTTCTTTTTAAGAAGAAAGATAGATGTTGGCCCTCAATAATCCTTATATTTAGTTACAAATAGCATTTGTCATGGCTAGCATGTCTTGCTTCTAGAATTGATGCGGAATCCATGCCTACAAAAACAACCATGATGAAGATGAAGTTGTTTCAGTCTACTGAGGAAAAATAGCTATCGAGGTTAACGACATCTCCAGCAATAGAGCTGGAATGATATGGGCCCTGACTACTTCAGTTCTTTTGCCTCTATATACCTGTGTAAAATTGTTCACCAATCACACTAAATAGGCTGTAATATTCTACCTGATGAGGTGAACACTATGAACAAAAATATAACTATGTATATTAAGCACCGTGAAATGGTGGTATTGTATATTGCCCTACATACATCATATATATTAACTTAGCTGATCTATAGACAGGTTAGCTGACACACTAAGCACGTGAATTCCGCTAGTTTCTTTGTATATGTGGTGACACCCAAAAGTGGTCAGTTATCATCAACAATATTAAAGAGCAAGGGGGACAAGGGATATCCCTATCTCACTCCCCTAGCACTCTTAAAGTAGGGACCATTGAAACCATTCGCATTAACGGAAAGAGTTCCATTTTTCACAACTTTATCTACCCACCTGCAACATTTCTCATCAAAACCTCTCCAGCTAAGGCATTTCATCATAAAATCCTAGTTTATTTTATCATATACTTTTTAAAAATCTAATTTCAAGAGGATCCCACATTCTTACTTCGTCAGCATCAGGACTTTTGGGGATAATCACAATAGAGCATGTTCAGCTCTCCTTTATGAAAACATACAAAAAAACATCAAAATGTCAGTTTGATAATCTCCCAACATTTTTTATAGAATGCAGCAGGGATGCAATATATTTATCAAAATATAGAATTTGTTTTTGAAGAGAATCAAAATATAGAATATCATTTGATATTTCAATAAAGTGTATTTTGCAACGCATTTAAAATAGGAAAAGGTTTGAAAAATTTCTCACTGGTGTCGGATGAAAGCATAAAGAATATTGTTGATGGAGAACATCAGACACATGGAGGCTACGTGTCCATAATGCAATTGCTGATGAAAGCAGGCATGATCCAATCCCTGACAATTTTAAAGTCTTTTTAAAATATTTTGAATGATTTTAAATAAAGAAAAGAGAGGTAAAGAATTTATTTGAGCTATTTTATTATTATAAATTTGGGTTTTATATTTTTATAAAATTTTCATAATTTTTTGAATTTTATGTGATTTTACGAGATTTTTATAGTATTTTAATATTTTAAATAAAACCGAGAGACTAAACTAAAAAAATATAAAAAGGAAAATAATTGAAATTGTGATGGATCATAAGAGCTGGGCTTAGATGGGCTGGACCAAACTAACTAGGCTTGGCCCAAGAGCTCATGTATAAAAGTCCAATCAAGTTTGACTGAATTCGATTAAAAAATAAGAAGTCCAGTCGAGTTCGACTCGAATTAGGGTACGCCTAGTCGAATTAGGCCCTGAGGTGAGTCGTTTCCTCAATTTGTTTGGGTTTGGGTTTGGATTGCAGACGGTCGCAGCTTACTCGTGTTAGGAATGACGCCGACGAGCAGGCCATCCTCGCTGGTGCCGGCAACGGCAACGATGGTGACCCGCCTAGGTACCGAAAGCAGTGTCGGGCCTACGTTGGGAGTTGGGACATGGGTGAACAAATGTCCACCCAAATTTTTTGGGCCCAAAAACATTTTTACTACCCCCTCCAACCCAGCCCCAACTCCACGCGGACCAGCCCTCACCAAGTCACGGGAAGCTCGTTCCGTGCGCCGCCGACGCCGCCTTGTTTCGGTGGTGCACCGCGGCGCCGCCCCCTCCTCGGCTCCTCTAATCCTCCCTCACCGTCACTAGCTCCCCCTCCAGCCAGATCGTTCTAGAGCCCTCGTTCCCCAATCCCCCTCCCCCCGCGCCTACTCTCCCCCAATAGCCTACGCCTTATAAAAAAAGAGGGAGTACTGCATATGGTTATGGTTAGATTCAAGTAGCTCTTACTAACTGCAGATATGCAGTTAATCTCTATTTTTGTATCCCTACAATATTGCCATCAAATATTATTTCACCTAGGTTACCATAGCCCTGATAAATTCTTTCCAAAGATAAATCTATAATAGAACGCTAACAATTCCCGCATCAAGGCTTATATAATTGGAGTGATTTGGACATCCATCACGCTACCTTTTGATTGGTTGCTTTGTTTCGGTGTGGCATGATGTCGTTTGAAAATTTTCTATTGTCATATCTTAAAAGGCGAGCGCCAACGTCCGAACGTCCGTCCGGACGCTGGCGCGCCGGACCCGCCCCAGCCGTCGGATGGCCGGCTACCGCGCCGATCCAACGCACGCATGCGCTCCCGCGTACGTGCCCTTCCCAGCGCGTTGTTAGTCGTCGTTTGATTTCAATTCCGATTAAACTTCCGATTTTTGTACAAAATTCAAATAGTGTTCAAAATGCGTGAAATAAATTTCATAATTCTTCTAAAATCAAGAGCAATCCATTTTAAATACTTTTTGAATTTTTGAATTTTTTTTTTTCACTTTTTCATTTTTTTTATGCGAACTAGGAGAAGGCACTTATGAAACTTACATCTATACTAGCGAAACTTGGCCGTGTTTTGATGAAACTTGGTCGTGTTCTGATGAAACCTGATGAAACTTCGATGTAACCTGATGAAACTTGGATGAAATCTATTGAAACTTGAGGAAACTTGAATTGACCTGATGAAACTTGATGAAACTTGAAAAAACTTGGATGAAACCTGATGAAACTTGACAGTTCGGCAAAGTTTTACAAGTATGAAACCAAAGTTTTACTAGGCGAAACTCAAGTTTCAGTAGGCGAACCTCAAGTTTCACCAGATAAGTTTGAAGAGTTATATGGCAACATATATCTTGTTTTGTTCGTAAAAATACGAGGAACACGTTGGTGCAAACGGTTTTTGGATTGGAGCACCCAGTCAAAATTTATGGTCACCGAAAAAAAAACCATGGGCCCCACCCCTGCATGTGCACAGTGCCCCTCAGCCCGTTTCCCGCGCGCTAGACTGTAGCCTTTTTGTAATCTTAAAATTATGTCCACCCATTTTGAAAACCCTGCACCCGCCGCTGACCGAAAGCATAGTGTTTGTCCGGCGGAAATTCAAACCGGGCGATCAACCGTGGACGATGCGTCTTTTCGGCGAAGTGACGGTAAGGTGGAGGGGCCGATCACGATCCGGCGCGAGGAGAAGCCCCGCGAGTTCGAGCACCATGCCCAGGTCCCCGACCCCGCCGTCCTTCGGACCCGTGATGCTTATGCCGACGCCATCCTCGGCATGCTCTCGCGCGCTCCGGTGATCGGCGAGTTCGACCTCGCCGCCGACAACTGGGACATCTTCATGCCGGGAACCGCCGCCAGGTCGATCGTTGAGATACTGCGCCGTGACATGGAGAGCAAGCGCGGCGGCGCCGACGTCCCGAGCTTCCTCTTCGACGTACGTCCAGCTCACCATCGGGATCATAGAGGCGCTGCTCCTGGCGTGCATAGAGGCGCACGTCAACCGCAGCCGCAAGCGCAAGCACCCCCATGGCGGCGATGACCAGTGCGCCATCTGCTTGGGGGATTTGGCGGCCAAGGGCGGCGACCCCACCGTCGAGCTCCCGTGCTCTCACTCCTTCCACGGCCGGTGCATCTCGCCATGGCTCCGCAGCACGACGACCTGCCCGACCTGCCGAGACGACGTCCTCGACTGCTTCACATCAGATTAGCTTAATTAGGCATCTGTATTCTGTCATTGGCTCATCGTCTCAAGAGTCTCAGAAATCTGTCTGTATTCATCGCCTGCTGGCTTTTGGATGTAATCATGTAACAACTATTTATCTGTTCCATTCAGGGCATGGTACTAGATTGTTGCAAGAAAAGTCGATGTATTTGTCTTAATCTTATACTCCTAACAGGAGTAGTATTTATTTATTTCTTCCTAACAGATTTGAGGATTTTAGTAAAGAAAGCTGCTGTTCTGCTATTTAATAATCTACCTCACGTAGAAGGCTGAAATACAAATGGCTTTGCAGATACGTACTATTAACATGAGTTTGAACTTTTGGAGGTCAAATATTGCACAAAGCTACATATTTGCTAATCGCCCCGCTGGTCACAAGGACTCCCTCGTTTCCGGTGGCCATTATGCTTTTGTAAAAAAGAGACATATTCAAGACAACTTCTTGTTCGTCCAAGAAAAGACGAGAGCTTTTCACCGAGAAAATACGCCAACCTTCTTTTCAAGCAAGACATTTTCAAAGCATTCGACTTTGTATCTTGGCCTTACTTGTTAGATAATCTGTGTGCTCGTGGTTTCGGTAACCGTCGGAGGGAATGGATCTCTCTCATCTTGTCCACTTACTTCTCCAGAGTCATCCTAAATGATTCCTTCGACAACCCTATAGTTCATCCATCGCAGAGGACTTCGTCAAGGTGACACTCTCTCGCCGCTCCTGTTCAACCTCGCCATTAATTAAGGCACTGCACAAGCTTCTTGACGCCGCAACCAGCATTGGCTTGCTCTCCCCGATCAGGAGTGCTGGCACCAAGCTTTGAACATCCTTGTATGCCAATGATGCTTCCATTTTCATTGCTCTGGTGCATGAAGAAGGTGATGCCTTTGTTCATATTCTTTAGCTGTTCGGGCATATCACTGGTCTTTGGACCAATTTCTTCAAGAATCTGTTTGCCCTGGTCAGGTGCGAGGAGATCAATTTGGATGCGGCTCTAACCAATTTCCAACAGCACGCTCAACCTTCCCTCTCAAGTATCCGGAGCTCCCCCTCTCCATCAATAGGTTGCGACACAAGTTCACTTCTAGCCTCTAATCGACAAAGTTGCGAATAGACTGGCGACATGGAAAGGTCCGTTGATGTCTAAAGGGGTCGCCTCACCCACCTTAAGTCAGTTTTGATAGCTCTTCCGACTTGCACACTTCCGATCCACGCTGCTCCTTGGTCCTGATTCATTGACAAATATTGGCGTACCTAGCTGTGGGGAGGTTGCCCCTTGGTCTCAGCTGCCCAGTGTTGTATCAGTTGGGCTACCGCTTGCCGCACTTTGGACCAAGGTAGACTTGGCATTCTCGACTTACAGAAATTCTCCAGGGCTCTGCAGCTATGTTGGCTCTGGCAAGGAAAAGCATAGCTTACTGAATCCTGGGCTAGCTCGTTAGCCTCTTCCGTTCTAGGGGACATCCCACTCTTTCAATTGACCACCACTACCTGTGTTGAAGATGACAAGTAAACGTCCTTTTGGGGGTGACAATTGGCTACAGGGCAACTCGCCCAAGGACATCGCCCCCGGACTCTTTAGGATTTCTTCTATGAAGAATAGATGTGTTGACAATGCTCTACATAAACAATTGGATCTCCATCTTGCGTCGGCACTTGAAACTTAATCTTCTACTAGAGTTCATCACCCTTTTGGGTGCGCTCTCTCATGTTCAATTGCAGGGCGACATTCAGAATCTCATTTCTCGGTAGTTCACGTTGGATGGCGTCTTCTCAGTTAAGTCTGCCTACATGTTGCAATGTTCGTGTGCCACCCTTTCACCCCTACGCTCCATCATATTGAAACCATGGGTGACCTCTAAATGCAAATTCTTCGTCTATCTACTCCCGCACAATCGTATCCTCACTGAAGAAGCTCTTCTACATCGTCAACTGCCGAACTGCTATTTGTGTCCCCTCTACCGCAGAAACATGGAAATCCCATCCCACTAGTTTCTAAAGTGCCCTTTTAGCAACGGTGTTTGGCAGGACATTGCTGGATGGATTCGTTGCTAGCCCTAAACCCTGCATATTGGAAGCACCGATATTCCTTCATTGACTGGTGGCTCGAATACATAGTATGCAACACTTCGGCTGCCCACCGAAAGGAGGCTAGCTCCATCATTCTAGGGGTGCCTTGGAACTTTTGGCACGAGCGTAATGTGAGGATCTTTCGGTTCTCAAAGAGACCTCTATGTGCGCTTGTCAATGCCATCAAAAATGACCTCCACCTTTTGGGGGGGCGGCTGGCGTAGTTTTCTCCTTTGCAACATAACGTAGTGTATTTCGCCCCGCCCCGTGGTCTCCATGCCGGAATCTATACATGCTTCTAGTTTCTACTTTTTTTGTATACATGACAATCCTTCTGTCCTTTTACTAAAAAAACTCATTAATTTTTGTCACTTTGCACCTTGCTCCTATATATAATTGTAGAAAATACACTCAAACTTACTAGGAAGTGTTAATATTTCATCCTCACCATTAGGCTCAACGTGCTAACGAGACGTGATGAGGAGTATCCGACGCAACCGCCCGAGATGAGCTTAAAAGGTTTACTTTGTACCTACTAAATCAGTTCAATATCTATCTTAAAAATTCAGTTCAATATGTGTAATCTGCTAATCTCATCTGTTTTCGTTCCTGTTAAATCAAGAGTAGGCCAAACAAGCAGCAAGCTACATGTGACAAGCCACTAAGAAATACAATGTCTTCCAGCAATTTATTTGACATTTACAGGAGTCGAAACCAAAAGTCTATATATTTGTGAGCTCGATCGTGACTATTGTCATATTCATGAGCTCCATTATGACTTTCATCTTATTCAATTAGATATTTGTTGGTACCATTGGTAGCCAAAAATTTACAAGGAAAATACATTCTCACAGTAGGTACTTGTAATTCAAACACAACTTTTGAATTGTGAATTGAAGGCTTGAGCAAAATCAAGCACTAAGTTTAAATGAAGTAGCAGTCGTCAGTTAGCCACGTCGAGGACTTGTACACTGACCACTTCATGCATCGGTAGTATGCAGCTTGCAGAAGTGCACGTGAGATTAGGAAAATCCATTTGAGTTCCATCTAGGATAAAATTACAAGTGAACAGTGGCGGAGCCAGCCTATGTGAGGAGCCTGGGCCCAGACTGGTTGGCCCTTGACTGGCCCATCTTAGAAGCCATAATTTGCAGCCCAACAATCACAATCCCTCTCTTGTTAGCAGGCCGGAGCCTGGACCTGGGCCCAGGGTGGCCGGGCCTTCGCTCTGCTACTGCAGGTGAAGTATATGATCAGGTTGGCAATCGAAAATAGAAAAAACAGAGTATTTTTGGTTCTCGACTATAGATGTGGGCACACTTTAATCCCTAGACTACAATACCATTTTAGTCGTCCCTCGTTCATAGAAATCTTTCACCCATGGTATCTTGTCCAAGTCAATCGCAGCAACAGGTCACAGGGAAGTTTGACCAAGGTCACATGTATTTTTTATATATAAATATTTTATCAAACATATTTGTGATGACCAAATCTCATAGAATTTTCCCCAATTATTTAGCATTTTCTCCTATTTTTTAGACTAATGATAAATGTTAATTTTTTAAGAAAATTTAATGAAATGTTGTAAAACATGGGTGAATTTTTAGCATAAAATTATATAAAAAATATACAACTTATTTGGATTTTATTAAATATTTTTTGAGTAAAAATACATGTGAATTTGTTTTTTTAACCACTTCCTCGGGGGAGGAGTAGCGTTAAACGGTGAGCCAGTGAAAAAAGAGTAAAACGTTAAAATAAAAAAGGGTAAAATAACATTAACGGCCAAAGTGTGTACAAAATGTATTTTTTTTTTTCCAAAATGAGGGTTGATGTGATCATGATGATAAACTAGAGCATGGGCGATGAGATCATCCAAACTAGAGCACATAAGACATATAATTTAACAGTTCAACTAAATATGACGGTGATAAGTTCTTCAAGAATAAAGCAAACCAGGAACTAAATAGTAGAGACAATGTCTAACATAGGCAGCTACTACTTTAGTTTCTTCTTCTCACCATCCTTTCTGATGTACTTCTAGTACAATTCGATCAAGTGCTTTGGCGTACGACAAGTGCGCGACCAATGGCCTTTGCTCCCACACCGATAACACGGTTGTCAGGCGTGGTGCATCTTACTCTCCCTGGGCTTCTGCTGGCTGGTCCCTTGCCTTTCCCATTATCCTTTCCCTTTTCATTTTTTATGCACGTCGTGATTCTACCACGACTCCTTCCCCTTCCCCTCATTTGTGGCTCTACGCTTTAGACACACCATTGGTCTCTGTGGGGGCATATCTCATGATTCTTTATAATAATTTCATTATGCTTCTCTGCAGTAGAGTTAGGACCAATACCGAGTACTTTGTAAATTTCCATTGATTATTCAGAGATTTATTTCTTGTGGAACTTTTATTTCGAGATGGTCACGTGGATTGCAGAATTGTATGCGGGCAAAAATTTAAATTCTTGGAAGCACAGCTCCATCCATTCCATCTAAGGTTCTGACAGAAGAATGTTCACGTGCTAGTTGTAAACCTACTTTAGGGAGGTTCATAAAGTCAGGGGTTGTCCTCCATCATATACTCGGTTTTCATATCCGAGTATATAAAATGCAAGGCCACATATTTTATTGAATCAGGAATCGCTAGTGCACCCTCTACGGGGGTAATAGTAGAACTAAGGGAGTGGTGTTTAGGTTGATCTTGAGATCCATCACCCATATCAAGTAGTTGTCATCATTGATAGCGAGCGGGGGCGAAATCCCGCTTCAGTTCGATCCCTGCGGCCGTCTGCCGCTACTGCCTCCGTCGCGTCGCCGCTGCCAGGGCCGGAAACTGAATGGGCCCATGGGCCTAATACGGCAGGCCCATTAACATTGCCATGCATCTCGTGCAGCCGGGGGCCGGGGCAGAGAGCAACGTGCCTATCAAAGCAAGAATCAGGCGCGCGCGCACAGCACACACACACACAGACATCCGTTTTGCACATGACCACCATGCCAATACCGCACGTGTAACACGTGTAGCAGCATGGATTATAATCCAAGGAGAATTAGGCCGGAAATTGGAATTATTTTTTCCCCATCCCAGGGATGGAATGCGAGCGCATGGCGTCCATGATAATTTGGAGCTAATCAAATCGATGGATCGCCTCGTGCGTATATATATGTGTGCACACGTGGCAAAGCATGCGTGCGTGAGTGTGTGCGTGTCTGATCTCTGATGCAAGAACTGACGACCAAACGGCGCTTCACTTGCGATAGCTGATGTAGCTGGCGAGGGAAAAGGATCCATGGCTCGCTTGGCTCAACGATACCTTTTTACGCTGGTGCGTATGGCCTTTCTTTTATTTTTGAAACAAGGGCACTTTGCAAAACAATTTTTGTAATAATAAAATGAGAAATATTATGAGATAGGGGCGGGATACCTCAGTCTTGCACTGACTTTGGCTTTGTCTTCCTTGTCATCTTCTCCCTTAGCCCTTCTTACTCTGACATCACGACCATACCGGTGCCACGCTGTCCTCTTTAGTCTAGTTTAGGTTCGAAGATAGGTGCTCTCTGTGAGGTTGTGCCCGCTGGGCATAGAGAGAGTTGGTTGACTGTGCGGGGCGACATGACGACAGGGTGGGGACTGTGGGGGCGGCAGGGTGCTGACGATGGAGCGTGAGCCATGGACTTGGTTGAACGATGTGGACATATGGTACAACTAACGGGAGATGAGATATATGCCAACTACAGGAGCTAGCAAGAGTTTAAGAGTTGCGAGTAGGAACAAATTTGTGGTCGATGCGTGCAATCGATTACATGTATGGTCGCAGCCGTTGGATCTTGCTTCAAGATCCGCGCACTATCCCACCCCCTTTTACACTCAAATTTGCAAAAAGCCCTTCTGCAATTTCAAATCCTTGTTAAAAAGCCCTTCTTCCTCCTTTCTTTCTCCTCTCTCCACTCCACACTAAGCTGAGCTACACTCGAGCCATCTGCCACCGCCGACCAGCGCGCCATCCTTCCGGCCAGGGGTGTAAATGGATCAGATATCATTGAAATTATATCTAGATTCGTTTAACCTTTTCCATATTCGGATACGAAACGGATAATTTTTGGATTCAGAGTCGGTTAAGATATTTAATCAATCAAAGCGGATACGGATATTAATCAAACTATCTCTAGCTCCTCTATCTCATATTACAATAGTTTTTACCATATTTAATTGCCACAAATTTAAACACAACATATTCCTAAAAGTATTGCACAAGTCTGATATGAATACAACACAAGTTATAAATGAATACATGCAATACCACAATAGCTATCCAACTCCTCATAACAAGTAAGTGTCCAATAAGTATTTTCGGATGTTTTAGATATCTGAATCTGAGTCTGAATCCAAAAATATCTGACTAAATTCAAAATCGTATCCAAATCCAAATCCTAATTGCAATTTTGGACAATATCCGAATTTGATGATTAATTGGATGCCAATTTTTTACTACTTTTTTTAATTCAGTAAGCGGGTATCCGAAAATATTCCAGATCTGATTACACACCTACTCCCGGCCGACGACCAGCCGAGCGCACACAACCACTGTCACACTGTCACAGCTCCTTCGGTGCTGATGTGGTCGTGCCACGGCGGAGAGGTTAGTCGCCGATGGGTGCACTGGCAGGGTCGGTTCAGCTCACAAGAGAGAGAAGTGAGGGTGAGAAGAAATGAGAACTTCTCACAAGAATTTGAAATTTTGGGAGTTTCTTTTTTGCAAAAATAGAGTGAGAGAGAGACAGAGGGTGTAGGGGCATTTCGTGGATCTCAGAGCAAGATCTAGGTCTTGTTCTTTTCAGCGTATTGTTGTGTTGCCGTATTACTGTAGCAAATTTGATAGCCCTCGAAAGAAGGTATAAAGATTTTAAAAATAATTAAAAAATAGTTTAAAATCTTTGGAAGGAGTACCAAAAGTCACAAAAAAATCATTATAAATTATCACTACATATGAGTTATATAAAATTATAAAATTTACTATAATAACATGCAACGGTATGTAATACTGAAAAGAACAAGACCCTAATGGTTGTGAGTTGTGACCACACGTGAAAGCAAATGCGGATGTGATAAAACCGTGCTTCTTAAACTTACGGAGTACCAGGCCATCTAATTAATTTCCTGGAAAAACAAAAAAAATTAGGCGGCCAGCTAGCTTGCAATAATCCACATAGAAACAAAAAAAAATAAAAGCTTGCATGCAGCATATGTATTTGTCCACGTGCCAACCATGCAAAATTCATCACCAAACTAATGCTCCAAGCTACATTGCATGAATTCCACCGTAATCTTGACAAAAACATGATTTCAGGAAGATAACTGCAGAGAAATGGAAGCATTTGGGAGGTTGGCCGGTTAACTTTCGAGCTCAGGGAGCTCGCCTGCAAGCCGAACTCGAAGCTGAGGCTCCGCAGCATTACATTGCCTGAAACGGAGTAAGCAGAACGCGCAGCTGCGAAAGCCATGGCGCCTGCACGAGAAACCACAGGAATTAGGTCATGAGTTCACTCCAAACTTCTTGCTCCGATCGATCCCTATATATATCAAAGCTTTCATGGCGAGCTCAGAAAATTAGGTCAAGATCGATCGAAGCTCAGATTCACAGGAAGGAGGAAGCTAAGCATGGCGGCAGCTTCCATCTCTGGAGCTCGGACATGCTACCCTAGCGTTGGTCTTGGGGGTGGTGGCCGGCGGCGGTGGAGCATCAAGAACTCGTTCGCGCCGACATCGCCGGCGGCGAAGCGGTCCACCTCGGCGAGCATTGGCGGGCAGTGGACGGAGCTCCAGGGAGCGCGCGACTGGGACGGCCTGCTGAGCCCGCTCGACGGCGCGCTCCGCGGGGAGCTCGTCCGCTACGGCGGCTTCGTCCGCGCCGCCTACGCCAGCTTCGACTCCGGCGGCTCGCCGGCGCCGTCGTACGGAGCGTGCCGGTTCCCGCGCAGCTCTCTGCTGCGCCGCGCCGGCGTCCCGGAGTCCGGCTACGAGGTCACCCGGCTCCTCCACGCGGCGTCGAGCTCGGCTCCGGGGTGGCTGCCGTCGTGCAGCTCGAGCTACATCGGCTATGTCGCCGTGTGCGACGACGCCGGCGAGATCGAGCGGCTCGGCCGCCGGGACGTCGTCATCGCATACCGCGGCACGGCGACTGCCGGCGAGTGGGTGGACAACTTGCAGTCCACCCTCACACGGATTCCGGCCGCCGGCGGCGAGCCGGCGATGGTGGAGAGCGGGTTCTGGAGACTCTTCACCTCGCCGGGGAAGGCGCATGGCAGCCTGCAGCAGCAGGTGCGCCGCGAGGTGGAGAGGATCGTCCGCGAGTACGGCGGCGAGGGCTCGCCGCCGCTGAGCATCACGATCACCGGCCACAGCCTCGGCGCCGCGCTCGCCGTGCTCACCGCCTACGACATTGCGACGGCGACGACGCAGGGCGGCGGCGGCGCGCCCATGGTCACGGCCGTGTCATTCGGCGGCCCGCGGGTGGGCAACGCGGCGTTCCGGCGGAAGCTGGAGGAGAGCGGCGGCAAGGTGCTCCGCGTCGTGAACTCCAACGACATCGTGACCAAGGTGCCGGGGTTCGCCGTCGACGACGACTGCCCGCCGGACGGGTCGCCGGCGCCGGCGACGAAGCCGACGGTGCCGAGGTGGCTGGTCTCCAAGATGGGGTGGGCGTACAGCGATGTCGGCCGCGAGCTCCGGCTCTGCAGCCATGGCTTGGCGACCAACATGATCGCGTCGCATGATCTTGATCTGTATCTCAAGCTCGTGGCCACCTGCACAAACTGACTGACATTGACACTAACCAATCTAACCGCGTAAAAATGGTGAATTTTTGCGTAGACCTAGAACTGATCGACTAGCAGGGTAGTTAGCAAATTTTTGCTGCCAAGTAACAAACTTGGCAGAATATCACAATTTTATGATGTTTTTGCTGTCCGCGTGGCCAAAACTTCACTGATATTTGATTTTCAGTGTGTGTGATGAGATCATGATCCTAAAATCAAATGATGACAAAGAGCTCAAAAATATCAGTAATAACACTGTATTAAACATTTTGTAGGTACGTAACACATGATTTCTTACGTGTCACACAAAACATGTGTATGGTATATTTCGAACATATATAACACATAATCAAGACATATATATGCAACCACATAGACCTTACTACGTAGTTTTAAGACACACATCGTTCCTCAATAGCACGTTGGTAGGGTATTTTCAACATAGATACCACTTATTCCACATGGGAGCAAGCATAGATACCTTCTTACATGGACTTTAGACTTACAAGTGGTATCTATGTTGAAGTTAATCTGAAGTCTTACAATTCTGAAATCTGTAATAAATTATCTGTAGTGTATGTGCTAAAGTTAGTCAGAACCTCTTTTATGGTTTTGAAATCATAAAATGTTACACCACATACTACTTATTACAAAAAGATTTCAACATGTTCGAATTGGTTGAGCTAAATGAATATGCTAATTGGGATGAAGTTAGTTGCGTATAGTGCTGAATGGAGAAACCGGCTAAAGGAATAAGTTTATGATGCTTTGAACATGGTGTACGTAATAATCTCTTATGACAACGCTTAGTAGATCTAGGATCCTTATCAACCTCCCCAACAATCATATAACTAACTTCTTTGCCAAATGTCTTGAAAACCCGACCATCTAAAAGTTTGGCGTCATCGTCTTCTTTAACACGAACATAGGTGTATCCATCACTATCACAAGACACCTTAAACTTATTTTACTAGATCAAAAATTAAGTAGCCATAACAACAACATAGAAGTCATGAACACCCTTTATGTCATAAACAGATAGCAATTCAGTGTTATCTTCTATCTTACAATATTCCAAATATTCACGAATAGGAATAGCAGCATCAACTAATTCCTCATCCTCATCCTCTCAGCCCTTTGAACTAATTTTCCTAACATAATCACCACATATCCAATAAGAGGTACAAACAATAAACTAGGCATACTGAAATGTTTTTACCTACTGAGTTTATAATTTACAACTAATCATACAAAAACAAATATTGATTAATTTACATATAAAAAATACAAGCATATAACTGAATTAAATCAAATCATACAAGTAAACCAATCAAGCAAAACATATACCTGAATTAATCCATGCAAAGCCGTACTTTAAACGCAACATTCAACAATGTTCTACTAGACATGTATCAAATAAGCCAATTGTAAATAGAAACTAAGGTAACAATTCCATTACACAGGTCAAGTGTTAAATGCTAAAAAACCAGCTAGTAGACATAACAAAAATTAAAGCATCATGCACAAGTGTTACATTAGTATGGGCTCAAAACATTCCTACTCCTCGTCGGCCTTGCCGGCCTCCATGAGCTGAAGATGCCTGCTTGCTATTGACTTACGGTGAGACGCACGGATTGATCGATGGGGCAGGAGGGAATGTCAATAAGCGCAAGTGCAGGATATAAAAGCTAGCGATCTATGAACGACGGCGGAGGAAATCTATAGGAGAGAGAGGGCGGAAAAGGATGGAGATGGCCGACTAAGGCTTGCGGTAAAATAAAGAGGAGCAGCCAAATGCCGTCAGTCTGTGCGCTTGTCCGAGGTGGGTGTATTTGAAGGCTTCACGGTTGGGTTGGGCCTTTAATTGGAAACATTTTCGGACGAGGCACCCAGTACAACACCGCCAAGTTTGACATTTGCACGGGGAGACAAGAGAGGACCAGAAACCATCTGAGCCCATTTGTCTTCTTTTTCCTTTATTAATACTAATTTAAGGTATACCGTTCAAATGGTATAAAAGTTTCACGTGATGTTTCATGCAGTGTTTTATGAGCATTTCATGCATGCTGTGTTTCATAAGTATCTCATACGGTGTTTTATGAGTATTTCATATATTTCACTTGGTGTTCCACATGAAATAGCTATAGGTAGCACTGTTTTTTTTTACCCCATTTGCCAAGTCGATTGATCACACAATGGAATGGAACGACACCGACTTGACAGGGTGGCACACTGCTACTACACCCTGTCGCCCCTTATTGCGTCCTACTTGCTCACTTGTGTATTTATACAGTGAATTTTATAGGTACCAAATTTTCCTTCGGATTTTAGAGTATTTAGAATACAAGCTATAAAATCATGTTAGAAACCATTCTTTTAGAGTATATGATTGTGTATTTTTTTAAATCATAGCTCATATTAACAATTCTAGGCATTGGACCTAGATATTTTTTAAAAGAAAAATCTATTTTTAAATTAAAATTAACATAAATATGCTACAGAAAAACACAATCTGAATGCATCTTATGACAAATAATTTGTCGACATGATCATGTCCATCAAAGGTTTACATTCTTGTCATCCTATTTTTTCTCTTTTTTTTTATATCTGACAATTTTTAATTGAAATTTTGAGCTTTCGTTTGTTTTAAAAATAGTCCTTTTTTGTCCTCAACCATCACGGTCGTTTAATTTTCGTCCCTTGTCTCCAAAACCAGAGTTCTTTCGTCCCCCATCTTTTGAAACCACTTAAATCTTGTTTCTCAGAGCGTTTAAGAGCGGTTTTGAATACATGGCAGCTGATTTAGCGCCACATGGACACAAATGGCAATAGATCGATTTAGCGTCACGTTGACGCACTTACTTTTCTTTTATTCACCTTTAATTTGAATTTAAAGCAAATTTAATCAAACTAATTTTTTATTGAATCAAATTTGTACCAAATTTAATTATGACCACGTTTCAACCTAATTTGAATTTGAACTTAATTTGATTTTGAACCACCAAATCTAAATTTGAGCCAAATCAAATTTTAATAGAATCATATTTAAACATGACCAGAATCAAATTTGATCAGATTTGAACTGCACTTAAAATTTGATTCGGATTTGATTAATTTCAAATATGGTCAAATTTAAATTTGAATCTATTAAAATTTGATTAGGTTCAAGTTATACTCGTTCAAAATCTAGTAAAGTTCAAATTTGGTTAAATTTGCTTTATGTTTAAATCAAAAGTGAGCAAGAGAAAAGATAAGCACATCCACGTGGCGCAAAATCAGCTACCACGTGCATCCACGTGACGCTAAATCATCTGTCACATGTGCAAAACCGTTGTTAATCATTCCGAGGGGCGAGATTTAAGTAGTTTCCACGGCTGGAGAACGAAAGTTTTCTAAGTTTTGAAAAGAGGGGAAAAAAATTATACGGGCGTGAGAGTTAGAGATCAAAATTCGACTATTCTCGCTCTCTTTTGTTTTCACAAAATTTCGACCTCGGTTAGGTCCACCCTCCCAGGCCGCAGCAGCGCAACACGGCCCACACCAACAGCACTGGCCCACCTGTACGTGACACGTGATAGCGCTCGCGCCGTAAGAGGCCCACATGAAGAATCGGTTTCAAAACCGGAAACATATATGGGCCAGTGAGATCGGCCGCATCATGCATGTGCATGGTCCAGGAGGCCGGCCCACGACACGCCAGCGTCGAGCTACATGAGCCATGCTAAACTACACGAAGACGCGCTGCGGCGCAGCCCGGCCCAGAGAGGCAAGCCGCGGGCCATGCATGCACGATCCATCCATCCATGCAAGTACAAGTACAAGCTCTTCATTGCGCATCATCGGGTCGAGCCATTGGTCGTTCATTCATGGTCGCATGGACGTCGCGATGGAGGAGAAGAGGATGTGGCTAATGATGATTGGGTTAAACTAATTAACAAGCGCATGCTGATCGAGCAAGGTCGAAGTGTATGTTTGGTTCATATAAGTCGATACGTCTACGTCGATGCTCATCTTATCGATCGTTGGTAGAGTTTATTGATTTTAATTTAGAGTAAATTATACGGACGGTAACTAAACTATCACACAGTTCTTATCTAGATTTCTGATCTTTTAAATTTCAGTTTAGACTACCTGAACTACTGAAGTGACACAAATTCGGTCCACTGTTGCCACGACACTTCACGGGAGCCGACGTAGCTGCTCCACCTCGTGATTCCTGCCACCGCGAGCACCACACGGATCGCGGAAAATCTCGACGGCCAAAGACATCGAGAAAGGTCTCTAAACCGTCGAGACAGATCAATCTCGACGGCCGGCCGTCGAGATTGAGTGGTCGAGAGGGACGACCTATCTCGACGGCCAGGCCATCGATAGAGTCTATCTTTACGGCTACAACCCAGCCGTCGTAATAAAATCGTAGGGCAGGCGCGACCTATGATGCCACCAATCTCGACGGCCAAGAACCGTCGATACAGCTCCTTGGCAGGCCGCGCGGGGCGGCGGCCCAGTCCAATTGATCAGTCACAACGGCTGTCCAGCCGTCGAGATTGCTTTGTCCGCCTCCAGCTGAACCCGACCCTGGCCTGCGCCGGTCGGTGGGCCATGGACATCTGTCTCGAAGGCCATGTTCTAGCCGTCGAGAATAATTGTATATCAGCAAAAAAAATTAAAAAATAAAAAACACTGTATTTTTGCAACTGCTCGAGAGAGATGTTTTCCCGCCACCGCGAAAGCCAGGAAAAGGTGCGAGCGGGAGCTTGGGCGACCTTATCTCGACGGCTGTTGGGCGGCCGTCGAGACAAACATTTTCTCACGACGGCTCTTAGGCGGCCGTCGATATTATAAGGCTAATACCGACGGCTAATATTTGGCCGTCGAGAATAAATTTGGCCGTCGAGCTTTTGTGCGATTCTTGTAGTGGAGCAGTTCACGTGGCATTTTTTATATTTTATATTTATTTTTGAGCAAATTATACAAGCGGCCCCTAAACTGTGTCACGCAGTTCTATATAGGTCCTCAATCTTGATGAGAACTGGATGAGATTGAGGAAGCTAAACTGCAATTTTAAAGATCGGGGATCAAGATGAGAACTACGTGGACTTTGAGTATGTAATACATGTATGAGTCGGTTACGTGGACTTTGAGTTGTAATAGGCAGGAAAGGGTTATGTCAGTGTCGGACTCGTATCCTACCCCCACTATAAATAGAGAGGCACCCCCTGGTGTAACCGATCATGACAACCTAGCTGTAGTACCGCAGGATGTGCAGAGGGCTTTGTGATCATGATCCGGATGATCCGGTGTGCTTATGCTGATTGGAGAGGAGCACCAATAGTCAAAGCCCCACAAACATAGGTAGTTGTGCCGAACCGTGTTACCAAATGTTGTGTCTCTGGTGTCGTCTAGATCTTATGTGGTGATTAAAAATCTAACACCTTTAACCCGGTCCTCAAATATGTATCGCTACAATTTGTATAAAAATACACTGACAATTTGTATATAAATATGAATTTCACATGTCCAATTCAAATAATTATTATGGTATTCATATGTAAAATTTTCAATTCACTAACGTTCATTATTTGTGATTGAAGGTGCAATTAAGTTCCTCTGTCCTGGATGATCACGTTCTGAACACCGGAAAAGAAAGTATCATGGTCTTTTAGTTTTGTTTTGGTGATGTTTACAAGTTATAATCAAGATATGCCTATCTAGCTATATATATACTTGATCAGTAGCTTGTCCTACGTCTATGATATATGGCAATGTATTTGTCTGCCGTGTGTCCGTGTTCTGGATTGGTTAATTGGTTTCTTCGTCGAAGCAATTTTTAGACATTAGTTATTTAACAATTCAATTAAGAATTGTTGTCATCTTTGTGATTGATTGTCGCATAAATTCAAGGTACTCAATTAACCACGTTTCACTTTTGATGCCATTAATATCGAAACGTCAAGTCTTGCATGCTAGCGAGTAGCGACCTCTATGGAGACGACGCTAGTGGGGCTTGCACGCCATCGATATAAAATTGATGACCCGAGGCTTTGCCACCTTTGCATTGCATGAAAACGCCGATGTATGAGCCTAAGTCTCAGGTGGTGATGAGTGATGCTCTCCAATTTATTTCGACTTTTCATTTTTCTCGTTTTTTTCGATTTTGTGGCTCCCATGGTGAATGATTGGCTCACCAATCACCTCCCATTTTAACGTTTTGTACCCTTCAATTGCCCTCATTTTTCCATCCTCAAGTTCTTAAGTTGCTAGAATGCTAGTACATGCCTCTATTTTTCACGTCTTGTCCCATCTTTCATAGTGGAGCATGGGTATTTAAGGGCATGTGCTTCTACATCCAAATTCTAAACCTCAATATAAAACTCCATTATTCACGTACCTAAATCTACTATTCACATTTTAAAAATTTGGGCCAGGGCGAGCATTGGGACCGATAACCATTATACACTCTTAACTAGTTATGTTGACCCATTTACCCAAAAAGTTAAGTCGGAAAACACTCAGTTCCGGTTAGCCACGAACCCAGACTGATAGTGACAATAGTCTCGGTTCATGGCTACTGGGCCAAAAGCACGATTTTTCACCCACATTAGTCCGGATTCATATCACGAATCGAGACAGAAGAGCGTTTTCGCAGACGGGTAAATTAATGCCAGTTGGCTCGAGAACACAGTAGTCTTGGTTCGTGTTACAAACCGGGACTAAAGCCTTGTTGCAATATAATTTAAAATGAATGCATATCCTACTATATATATACTAAATACGCGTGGGTGGGTGTGTTGGTTAATTAGAAGGGTAAGTGGGGAGTTCCGTGTTGGCAAGAAGTTCCAGATTCGAGTCTTGCAATTGCTTTAGACAAATGTTAGATCATGTAATTAAAATGGTTGTGATAGCGGTTATCCCTAACTATTGATATGCCGCCTAGAGAGCGTTAGAAACAACATATACAATGATAGAGATGACCGCACCCTTTCGTAGACATCTTTCTCACACACAAAGTTTATTAATTCTCGTATAGAACATGCAGGCTCGATCTTACATATATTGAAGATGATTCAAGTATCTATGTATGATCTTTGTCCTCCACATCATCGCATATCTTTGCACGACAAACTTTAGCGACGGTTTACGTGAAGATGACGTGGACCAGTGTAACGTTCTTATAGTAGTAGGTTGAGTGACCTCACTGCACCAAACGCGGCTGGGTTCGAACAGCAAAGGAAGGCTGGGTGCATGTGGAGCCATGCCCGTACGTGGCCCATCAAGAAGGTGTGTCATTGACCATGCTGCAATCTGCTACGGTGATCAAACAGCACCAAATTGACGTCGCAGCGTTTCCTCTCGATCGAGATCAATCAGTCCCACGATTCGATCGGTGGCCTCTTCTGCTGGCCCATGCATGCATGCACATGCACCACCTGCAGTGAAGCTAGCTAGCTGCTGCTCGATCAGCAGTAGATGAAACCAGAAGCTTAGCTCGGTGCATTAGTGCATGCATGTATGCATGCATGGATATGAGATATGGTCCAGCCGATCGATCGCCAAACATACCTAGCTGCACACACATCATAACATATAGCGTAGCAATATATTGATAATTTGATATATTTATATAGCCGGGCGGGGGCCACCAAGCCAGCAGCACATCTCTTTCTCACCATATCCAACCTCTTGAAACAGCTTACGCCTAATGATCTTCACTCACAAGGCACGCCAAAAGCGAGAGCTAGCGGATCCACATCCTCTGCCTAGCTTCCACTTCAAAGTGAGAAGACACCAATGTAGGTGCCATTCTTGGGCTTCTTGATGGCTGCGTTTTTTTTGGTTGTCACCGATGATTGAAATAATTTGGGGTTTTGAGAGTTTTGAGAAAGTCTGAATATTAGGTTTGATCGTGGTTTGCTTCTCCTCTACCCACATCTATAAATTGGATACATACCCTTGTCACCATAGCTACAGAATTTTAGGACGAGTTTAGTTGATTTCACCCGGGATAGCCAAGCTCACGGGATGCAACCACCACGCGTTTCGTTTTCTATGCAAGCCCTGAAGCCAGGCTTGCACGGCGTAAAAACACTGTGCTAGCCTTGCTTTGGAGAAAACCCGGGATCGACCATTTCTATCAAGCCAGGCTAGCACAATGATGGGTGGGAGAGCGGCGGGGGATTGATGACGGTAGCTCGGTGACGACGCAAGAAGCTCCAACGACGACAAATTTGGGCGTGGGGAGCTCCGACGACATTGGATCCAAGAGTGAGGAGCACCAGCAACAATCGATCTGAGCGCGGAAAGCTCTGATTGGGGTGGATTGGGGCACGTGGAGCTTCGGCAACAACGGATGTAGATGCAGCGATCTCGGGGGAGCATGCCTAGATAAGTGCAAGGAAAACGTTCACCTTAAAGCCCCGTTGGCTTTTTTTTTTTTGGGAAGTTCACCTTAAAGCCATGTTGCCTCGTTGAAGCACTGAGCACCACAAGAACCTTGAAGTCCTTAATAGTTGGCTTTTGGGAATTAGGGCCGCATCATCTACGTAGAGTGACAGTTGGCATACATCTTGGGTGAAATTTTTCACTGCATCTCAAGCTGTCCGGCCTTGTTGAAGAGTAGTTATAGCAGATCTAGTACCAAGTTAAATTGCATGGATGATAGCGGATCTCCTCCCTTATAGCATCTTCAATAGGCCTCTATAATATTGTAGCAGGTATAGAGGGATTGCTAGAGGGAATGAATCTTTTAAAGTTTAGTGTAAAATATAAATGCATTTTAGAAGGGTGGATAGAGGGAATGCCAATAGTGCTTTAGAAAGGAGATAAGAGAGACAGTTGGCGACGCTCTTTGCCTCCCTTCTGTGATGGAAAGATGTGTCGAGCCTCCCATTTAGTTCTCGAAAACAGTATGTAGCGCACAGCCCGGGGGAAGCCACAAAATTGTTGTACCGATATGGAAGCTCTTAGTTTCTCACTCGACGCGGTCTCTACGATTTCAATCCAACGGCCTAGATCGACATAAGATGCCAGAATATCACCACAGAAACCTGGACCTGCAGAGCCGTTGGATCTGCTCGGAGATAACCAAACGCAAGCATGCATGCACGTCAGCGAATACGTACGTCGAACCAATATATTCATTGCAAGTATCAATGCCCAACTACATGATCATAATAAAGTCGGCTTGTTTTCATATGGAAGAAACGCAATCGAGTCACACTGACTGACCTCAGTGCAGCCGCAGCGTACGTACGCCTGCCTGCCATTACTACATGCGTACAAATCCAAGTACATATGTATGTCTACCTCTCCATTGTCCTCTTGTACGTACGTACACCCAGACATGTTAACGTCACGTACCCAGCTTCCTCCTGTAATTATATACAGGCCAACATCATCGGTCATCAGTTATACGGAGTAATCTGTTTTTTTTTCCTTCTATTCCACAGTTCTTTAAATTTTTGTAAAAGCTTATACATACACATGTACAGTAAGCCTAAAATTACAGTTTTAAGTTGCAAACTTCTTTTTTATCTAAATTATATCAAACTTAGTTTTGCACTTTGTCTAGGTTAAAATAGTCACCTGTTTCTCTTGTGTACTTGTGTTGCTAATTAGTCTCCGTGCCAGCTGGCCTACACCTGACTGACTGACTGCCAGAAAGCTTATTAGTACCAATTCGTATAACGAACCGATACTCATGTATTGGTTGGTGCCTCCAATCGATACTGGATGGCCTCTGAGGCCCCGCAGCCATTGAACCATAACTGATGTTATTATGAATCCCGTTGCGTGTCTAACCGATACTAATGGATCAGTATCTAAGGCCCTGTTCTTTTGGGCTGATTTGAACAGCTGAACGACTGAACAGCTGAAATGAATGAATTTTCGAAGAGCTTTTCGATGAAGTCTCGAGGTTCGGATCCATTTCTTTTGACTTGTCTTTTAAAGCTTTAAGACCCACCTTCGAGACAGTGAAAACACGAACTTAAAAACCCAAATCATATATCTTTTTAAAACATAGATAAGCCGTAAGCTGTTAAGGCGTTAAGCTATTAATCTGAAAAAAAACATAGCCTAGTAAGTCCAGTTCTCTCAGAGAGATCGATGGTCACATAATCGATCCAAATTAATCAGTTGAGATTGATTTGACATGTACATGCAGCGCGTGCATGGCCGGACGCGTCACTGCCAGCATGCACACTGACACAGTGACGCTACTTGCTATGTCAAGTAACTGAAATTTTGAAAGCTTGCAGCGAGTGCGAGACATCCACGGCTTGACCTTGCAGGTTGTCCTCTAGCTCGTGGATGCACCGGAAAGAGATGCATCGATGGAGCTAGCACGTACGTACGTACGCAGGATGGCATGACATGAGTGATCGATCATGCATGGCAAGGGTCTTCTTCGAAGCCCGTTCTTTTCAGTCAAAAGGTCGTTTAGATTATAATACAAATAATTGCAGTGTTTTATAGATCTAAAATCGGTTGTTATCGTTTTCTTATCGAAGGAATGCATTACGCATTCAAGGTTGAAAAGCTTGGTACTTAAATTTCATTCAAAAGTTAGGTCCTCTCGTGTTGTGGGTAATAGCGGGGTTTTTATAATATGTTGTGTCGTGCAGTTGTCGTTGTTGTTCTCGCCGGTTTTGATTGGCCGTTGTGGCATCTTTTCGTCGGGTGGCAGCATTGGGTTGCAGTGGTGCTCAGGTGCTTGGCGCCGTGTCGTTGTTTTTATTTTTTTCCTCCTATATTTTACTCCTCCTCGAACGAATTGACAAAGCTCCTATCCCTTGATTAAAAAAAATGGTTCATAAATCATAAACAGCTTGCAGGTTTTTGCATGGGTTTTACTCCCTACGGTCACAAAAAGAAGTCGCTGTTGACTTTTGGGCACACCTTTGACCATTCATCTTTTTTAAAAAAAAAGTTATATAATTTTTTTTTTATGATTTGGCTTATTATTAAATGTATTTTAAGTATGACTTATATTTTTACATATTTGAACTAAGTTTTTGAATAAAACGAATGGTCAAAGGCGTGTCCAATAGTCAACGGCGACCTCTTTTATTTTTTTGACCGTATGCAGTACTAGCTACCAGCAGCGAGGAAAAACAAAAAATGATCAAATTTAAAAGCGACGGAGAGAGAGAATCGTTGCTACGTTCATCCGATCGAATTTCAAAGTGACGGCTGGCCGATGGATGGAGCCCGTGCGCCAAGCTGCTGCATGCATGCGCCGTTCCCCGGCATGTCGACGGCGACGGAGTGCAGTGCGCGCCCACGGCCGACAGCGACGCGCCAACCGCCTCCCCATCCAAGCCGGCCACGCTGCTGCCCAGTACGCCCCACCATGCATGCACCCTCCGCCCCCCGCCCCCGCCGGCTCGCCGCCGGCGCAAGCGCAACCACGGCGGGGAAGCTCCGCCATGCAGCTCTCTCTCTCTCTTCTCTCTCGTGTCTGGAGTAGATAGCGACGGGATGGATGGCAGTGGCGAGCGAGTGATGAATGCTGCGGGGCATGCAGTGTGAGCAACGGAAGAGAGAGAGAGAGGAGGGGGACCAGCGTTGCAGCGAGGCTTCAATGCGCTCACCGCCCTCCTCTGACACGCACGCCGTGGCGGGAGGGAGGGAAGCGGCGCGGCGCCGGACGCCGCCGCAGCCGCCGCCGCGCGCGCGCGCGCCCGTCGTGTGAGCGCCGCGCGCCGCAGCTTGCCAGCGATGCCCTTTTGCGTCCAGGCCCCTGCGTAAGAGGCGATTTTAGTCCAGGTCCTCTTGGCAACGGTAATTGGTATGGTATGGTTGCCCAGGGCAATGACGCCGTTTGCTTAATACGGCATGTCATTTCTTCTATACCAATCGTAGGATGGGTGAGCTTTTTTTCTGCCTGATTTTTTATGTTTTAAATTAAAATTTAAAATTAACACTGATAATTTAATTATTGTTTTATGACAAACAATATAATATTTTATAGTTATTTCTTGAGATTTTAAAGAATTCTTTTTCAAGTTTCAATTTTTTTTTTGCAAAACCAAATATTTAGCTAGCTTAAATTGAAAAAAACAAGGCCAATAAGTAAGATGAGCGTGCATGCTCTCTGATAAGGAGTCAAATGTGGTTATCTGAAAATCTAATGTTTGAAACTTGAGATGCCAAGATAGATAAGGTAGGATGGAGCCCTATTTTCGGTCACCAATGGATTTCGACGAAACTCATTATTATATTTTTAGTTTTTTCATGTTTTTGATGGATTTTTGTCATGTGTACAAAAACTTGTTATTTGTGGCAATTGTGTATGATGTATGGATAAGCGGCTAGTGCAGTATGCGACAAAGCTAATTGTCTATCTTCTTTGTACCGACGTTGCCTGTTCTCTTTTGCATGTGTGTAATAGTTATGCATGAAGGGCATGTTTAGTTCCTGTCCCACGCACGTCGTGACAATCATGGGCAGCCGCCCATCACAGGCACACCGTCGCGTGAGATGGCTAGCGTTGGCGAGCAAATCGGCCGCCTTCGCCAACCCGCTCGCTCGCATTTACTGTGCGAGGGTGCGCCGTCGCTCCTGCGCCCTCGCCTTTTGCTGGCGGCGAACCAAACTGCCCGCCTAATCGCGCGGGCGCGCCGTCGTTTGGCACGGCGAGACGGGGCAACGAACCAAGCACGCCCGAAATCTTTTATAACATAGACAACTAATCACATGAGATACGATAGCACAGTTTTTCTATATAAAGATTCGTAGCAGCTTGTGAGAAATTATATTTTTCAAAACAATAAAATATATGTTGGAATAACCTTGTAAACCCTACTACCTTAAGTTATAAACGCGACTATTAAATTATTTCTAAACTGACATCTCACACACCCAAGCTTAAGACCTACGTTGTGGGTATTTCTTTGTTCTACATCGTTTCTAGAAAACCATACATAACAAATATTCTTACGCGTATATAACTAACGGAATATCCCCCTCGATGGACAGTTTCTCGCACAGCGCCCAAAAAAAAAAATCCCTAGTCTAGTAAGTTTCCCTAGAAGGGGGCTAATGTGAAATTGGCCGGAGAACAAGGCTCTCGCATGCACAACGCCTTAAACAAAGGGGGGAGGCAAGAAAAAAAACCGACATCGGTAAGCGTAGCACTTCACATGTTCAACATCTCCCCGTACTTTACTGACAAGTGACAAACCAAGGGGTATTCCTCTCTCTCTCTGGCTGCTCTTTCTTCCCCAAAGAGCCTCTGATCTCTCTCATTTCGCTGCAGCAGAGGAGGAGGGGGAGATAAAAGGGTAAGGAATGAAGGTGGTGGTGGTGCCTCTTGTGTTTATTAAGCTTTGCAATTCTGCAGTTTGTAGAGAGAGGGAGAGAGGAGGTGGCTGAGGCTTTCTTCACTTCTTCTTCCTCCTGCTCTTCTTCTCTGGACCACAGGCTTAATAGCTCAGCTCACCTTTGCTCAGCCCTTCTTGGATTTCTGCACACACACACACACAAACTGTAATAACCCTGCCTATCTTTTCCTGCTCTCTCTTTCCTTAGCACTTACTCTCACACTGCGTTGAGTGTGTGAGGAGGTATTATATATTGCAGGCCATTAAGTGATCTTCAGCAAGAAGGCATCTCTCTCTCTCTAGCTAGCTGCAATGTTTCATGGCTGCTGCTGCTGCCGCGTTCTCTTGTTGCTGTTCTTCCTCCTCTGATATGAGGCTTTGCATGTGTGTTGATCTCTAGACCTGTGAGGCCTCCTCCTGAGCTTCCGGTGGCCAGGGGTGCAGCGTCTGAGGCGGTCAGGGATGAGTAAGCAGGAAGCCTTCAAGATACAGGTGAGTGATCCAGCCTCTGCTCTGCTCTGCTTTGCTTCATCTCGACTCAAACATGTCCCTTCTTGTTCCTGCCGCCATTTTCGTCGTGCACGCAGCTCGCTTTTGCTTTCACTCGTGTCTCCATCCATGTCTCCTGTTAGGCTGCTATGATGTTTTCCTTTTATTAAAAAAAGGATTTTCTGAATTCTCTTCGCTTTTCTGTCTTCTATTTTTGCTCCGAAATTCGCAGAATTGTGCGTTCAAGGTGAACATCCACTGCGATGGCATCAGTCTCCAAGGGCTGTCCCGGTTCAAAAACCGAGACTAAAGCCTGTTCCGAACCGGGACTGAACGCCCGTTCCGTAGTAGTGTTAATAGTTGCCTTTTGGGAAAGGGTCGCGCACATCATCTGCGTAGAGTGATAGCTGGCAAAACATCTTGGTTGAGATTTTTTCCTACATCTCATGTTGTCCGGCCTTGTTGAATAGTAGTTACAGCATCCCTAACAGGGCCTCTATCCCACCCTGTAAAACACTATTTATGTCTCATAAATAGTGACATGAACAGTGTTTTAGGGGGTTGGATGGAGATCTAGTACCAAGTTAAATAGCAAGGATGATAGTGGATTTTTTCCCTTATAGCATCTCCAACAAGTCTCTATAATGTTGTAGCAGATATAGAGGGACTGCTGAAGGGAATGAATCTTTTAAAGTTTAGTGTAAAGTATAAATCAATTTTAGAGGGGTGGATAGAGGGGATGCCAATAGTGCTTTAGAAAGGAGATAAGATAGACAGTTGGCGACGCTCTTTGCCTCTCTCCTATGATGGAAAGATGTGTCAAGCCTCCCATCTAGTTCTCGAAAACGGTACGGAGCGCACAGCCCAGGGGAAGCCACAAAATTGTTGTACCGATATGGAAGCTCCTAGTTTCTCACTCGACGCGGTCTCTACGATTTCAATCCAATGGCCTAGATCGACAGAAGATGTCAGAATACCACCACAGAAACCTGGACCTACAGAGCCGTTGGATCTGCTCGGAGATAACCAAACGCATGCATGCACGTCAGCGAATACGTACGTCGAACCAAAATATTCATTGCAAGTATCAATGGCCAACAACATGATCATAATAAAGCCGGCTTGTTTTCATATGGAAGAAATGCAATCGAGTCACACTGACTGACTGCAGTGCAGCCGCAGCGTACGTACGCCTGCCTGCCATTACTACATGCGTACAAATCCAAGTACATATGTATGTCTACCTCTCCATTGTCCTGTTGTACGTACACCCAGACATGTTAACGTCACGTACCCAGCTTCCTCCTGTAATCATATGCAGGGCAACATCATCAGTCATCAGTTATAATCGGTTTTTTTCTTCTATTCCACCGTTGTTTAAATTTTTGTAAAAGCTTATACATACACAACAGTAAGCCTAAAATTACAGTTTTAAGTTGCAAACTTCTTTTTTTCTAAGTATATCAAACTAAGTTTTGTACTTTGTCTAGGTTAAAATAGTCGCATGTTTCTCTTGTGTACTTGTGTTGCTAATTAGACTTCGTGTCAGCAGGCCTACACCTGACTGACTGCCAGAAAGCTCGTTAGTACCAACTCGTATGACGAACCGATACTCATATGCCGGTTGGTGCTTCCAACCGGTACTGGATGGTCTCTAAGGCCCCGCAGCCATTGAACCGGAGAACTGATGTTATTATGAATCCCGTTGCGTGTCTAACCGATACTAATAGATCGGTATCTAAGGCTATGTTTCTTTCCGCGTGCTGCTGCGTGCAGCGTTCCATCTCCCGCGCGACCTGCTACAGTAACCCGCGTTTAAATGAACTTGCAGCGCAGCCAGTGCGGAGAACGCGCGGGAACCGCAAAACACGGTTCACCTGCGCAAAGAAACACAGCCTAAGTCTAGTTCTCTCTGGTAGTGTAATCCAGAGTAAAAGCAGAGAGATCGATGGTCACATATATAATCGATCCAAATTAATTAATCAGTTGAGATTGATTTGACATGTACATGCAACGCATGGCCGGACGCGTCGCTGCCAGCATGCACACTGACACAGTGACGCTACTTGCTATGTCAAGTAACTGAAATCTTGAAAGCTTGCAGCGAGTGCGAGACGTCCACGGCTCGAGCTTGCAGGTTGTCCTCTAGCTCGTAGATGCACCGGAAAGAGATGCATCCATGGAGCTAGCACGTACGTACGCAAGCAGGATGGCATGAGATGAGTGATCGATCATGCATGGCCAGGGTCTTCTTCGAAACCCGTTCTTTTCAGTCAAAAAGTCGTTTAGATTATAATACAAATAATTGCAGTGTTTTATAGATCTAAAATCGGCTGTTATCGTTTTCTTATCGAAGGAATGCATTACGCATTCAAGGTTGAAAAGCTTGGCACTTAAATTTCGTTCAAAAGCTAGGTCCTCTCGTCACTATAAAGGATTCTACCTATTGCCACACAGTGATTGCAACAAAATAAATTTCATTGCTATAACCAATGCTATCGCCACATAATAATTTTTGTGGTAATAAGTTTCCTATATCGCAACAATCGTGAATTGTTGCATTATTTATTATTTTTGTTGCAATAAATTGAATGTATTGCAATGAAAATGAAATCGTTGCATTAACTATCTACTATTGCAAAAAAAATAAACTGTTGCAATAACTAACTTCTATCACAACAAAATTAAATTGTTGCAAAATAATTTCACCTATTGCAACAATTACAGATGGTTGATTATTGCAATGGGTAGCAACGATTTTGATTTCGTTGCAATATATACATATTGCAACAATATTGGGCATATTTTATTGTTGTAATAGAGAAATTTATTGCCATGATTTTGATATCGTTGTAACTTCTTATTACCACGTAGATTATTGCAACGATTTTAGTTTTGTTGCAATATGCACATATTGCCATAATTTCGGGCTTAACACAATAAAAATTGTCGTTGCAATAGGTTGAATTCCTTGTAGTACGTGTTGTGGGTAATAGCGGGTTTTTTAATAGTATGTTGTGTCTTGCAGTTGTCGTTGTTGTTCTCGCTGCTTTCGATCGACCGTTGTGGCGTTTATTTGTGGGGTGGCAGCGTTGGGCGGCAGTAGTGCTTAGGTGCTTTGCGCCGTGTCGTTGTTTTTATTTTTTTTTCTCCTCTATTTTTCTCCTCCTCGAACGAATTGATAGAGCTCCTGTCCTTTGATTAAAAAAATGGTTCATAAACGGCTTGCAGGTTTTCGCATGGGTTTTACTCCCTCCGGACACAAAAAGAAGTCGTTGTTAACTTTTGGACACGCCTTTAACCATTCGTCTTTTTCAAAAAATTATATAAATATTATTTATTTTATTATAATTTGGTTTATTATTAAATGTATTTTAAGTATGACTTATATTTTTATATATTTGAACTAAATTTTTGAATAAGAAGAATTGTGAAAGGCGTGTCGAAAAGCCAATGGCAACTTCTTTTTATGACCGGAGGTGGAGGTAATACTACCTACTAGCGGCGAGGAAAAACAAAAAAATGATCAAATTTCAAAGCGACGGAGAGAGAGAATCGTTGCTACGTTCATCCGATCGAATTTCAAAGTGACGGCTGGCCGATGGATGGAGCCCGTGCGCCAAGCTGCTGCATGCATGCGCCGTTCCCCGGCATGTCGACGGCGACGGAGTGCAGTGCGCGCCCACGGCCGACAGCGACGCGCCAACCGCCTCCCCATCCACGCCGGCCACGCTGCTGCCCAGTACGCCCCACCATGCACCCTCGCCCCCCGCCGCCGCCGGCTCGCCGCCGGCGCAAGCGCAACCACGGCGGGGAAGCTCCGCCATGCAGCCGTCTCTCTCTCTCTCTCTCTCGTGTCTGGAGCAGCTAGCGACGGGATGGCGAGGGAGTGATGAATGCTGCGGGGCATGCAGTGTGAGGAGTGAGCAACGGGAGAGAGAGAGAGAGGAGGGGGACCAGCGTTGCAGCGAGGCTTTCAATGCGCTCACCGCCCTCCTCTGACACGCACGCCGTGGCGGGAGGGAGGGAAGCGGCGCGGCGCCGGACGCCGCCGCCGCCGCCGCGCGCTCGCGCGCGCCCGTCGTGTGAACGCCGCGCGCCGCAGCTTGCCAGCGATGCCCTTTTGCGTCCAGGCCCCTGCGTAAGAGGCGATTTTAGTCCAGGTCCTCTTGGCAACGGTAATTGGTATGGTATGGTTGCCCAGGGCAATGACGCCGTTTGCTTAATACGGCATGTCATTTCTTCTATACCAATCGTAGGATGGGTGAGCTTTTTTTCTGCCTGATTTTTTATGTTTTAAATTAAAATTTAAAATTAACACTGATAATTTAATTATTGTTTTATGACAAACAATATAATATTTTATAGTTATTTCTTGAGATTTTAAAGAATTCTTTTTCAAGTTTCAATTTTTTTTTTGCAAAACCAAATATTTAGCTAGCTTAAATTGAAAAAAACAAGGCCAATAAGTAAGATGAGCGTGCATGCTCTCTGATAAGGAGTCAAATGTGGTTATCTGAAAATCTAATGTTTGAAACTTGAGATGCCAAGATAGATAAGGTAGGATGGAGCCCTATTTTCGGTCACCAATGGATTTCGACGAAACTCATTATTATATTTTTAGTTTTTTCATGTTTTTGATGGATTTTTGTCATGTGTACAAAAACTTGTTATTTGTGGCAATTGTGTATGATGTATGGATAAGCGGCTAGTGCAGTATGCGACAAAGCTAATTGTCTATCTTCTTTGTACCGACGTTGCCTGTTCTCTTTTGCATGTGTGTAATAGTTATGCATGAAGGGCATGTTTAGTTCCTGTCCCACGCACGTCGTGACAATCATGGGCAGCCGCCCATCACAGGCACACCGTCGCGTGAGATGGCTAGCGTTGGCGAGCAAATCGGCCGCCTTCGCCAACCCGCTCGCTCGCATTTACTGTGCGAGGGTGCGCCGTCGCTCCTGCGCCCTCGCCTTTTGCTGGCGGCGAACCAAACTGCCCGCCTAATCGCGCGGGCGCGCCGTCGTTTGGCACGGCGAGACGGGGCAACGAACCAAGCACGCCCGAAATCTTTTATAACATAGACAACTAATCACATGAGATACGCTAGCACAGTTTTTCTATATAAAGATACCTAGCAGCTTGCGACAAATTATATATTTCAAAACAATAAAATATATGTTGGAATAATCTTGTAAACCCTACTACCTTAAGTTATAAACGCGACTATTAAATTATTTCTAAACTAACATCTCACACACCCAAGCTTAAGACCTACGTTGTGGGTATTTCTTTGTTCTGCATCGTTTCCAGAAAACCATACATAACAAATATTCTTACGCGTATATAACTAACAGAATATCCCCCTCGATGAACAGTTTCTCGCACAGCGCCCCAAAAAAAAATCCCTAGTCTAGTAAGTTTCCCTAGAAGGGGGCTAATGTGAAATTGGCCGGAGAACAAGGCTCTCGCATGCACAACGCCTTAAACAAAGGGGGGAGGAAAGAAAAAAAAAACTGACATCGGTAAGCGTAGCACTTCACATGTTCAACATCTCCCCGTACTTTTACTGACAAGTGACAAACAAAGGGGTATTTCTCTCTCTCTCTCTGGCTGCTCTTTCTTCCCCAAAGAGCCTCTGATCTCTCTCATTTCATTTCGCTGCAGCAGAGAAGGGAGAGATAAAAGGGTAAGGAATGAAGGTGGTGGTGGTGCCTCTTGTTTATTAAGCTTTGCAATTCAGCAGTTTGGAGAGCGAGAGAGAGAGAGAGGAGGTGGCTGAGGCTTTCTTCACTTCTTCTTCCTCCTGCTCTTCTTCTCTGGACCACAGGCTTAATAGCTCAGCTCACCTTTGCTCAGCCCTTCTTGGTTTTCTGCACACACACACACAAACTCTAATAACCCTGCCTATCTTGTCCTTCTCTCTCTTTCCTTAGCACTTACTCTCACACTGTGTTGAGTGTGTGAGGAGATATTATATATTGCAGGCCATTAAGTGATCTTCAGCAAGAAGGCATCTCTCTCTCTCTCTCTAGCTAGCTGCAATGTTTCATGGCTGCTGCTGCTGCTGCTGTTCTTCCTCCTCTGATATGAGGCTTTGCATGTGTGTTGATCTCTAGACCTGTGAGGCCTCGTCCTGAGCTTCCGGTGGCGGGGGGTGCAGCGTGCGTCTGAGGCGGTCAGGGATGAGTAAGCAGGAAGCCCTCAAGATACAGGTGAGTGATCCAGCCTCTGCTCTGCTCTGTTTTGCTTCATCTCGACTCAAACGTGTCCCTTCTTGTTCCTGCCGCCATTTTCGTCGTGCACGCAGCTCGTTTTTGCTTTCACTGGTGTCTCCATCCATGTCTCCTGTTAGGCTGCTATGATGTTTTCCTTTTATTAAAAAAAGGAATTTCTGAATTCTCTTGGCTTTTCTGTCTTCTTTTTTTGCTACGAAATTCGCAGACTTGTGCGCTCAAGGTGAACATCCACTGCGATGGGTGCCAGAAGAAGGTCAAGAAGATCCTGAACAAGATTGATGGTGAGAAAGATGGGATTTTTTTAAGAGGAATTTGATGGAGTTCTGTTCTTTTTTGGGTTTTTTTATGGATTTTTTTTTAAATTTTGGGATCGTGTGCAGGGGTGTACCGGACCAGCATCGACCCGGAGCTGGGGAAGGTGACCGTCTACGGCGTGGTTGATCCGGCCACCATCATCAAGAAGCTGAACAAGGCCGGCAAGCCGGCCGAGCTCTGGGGCTCCAAGGCCGGCGTCGCTAACCAGTTCCAAAAGCTCAGTCTTGACGGCGGCGGCAAGGGACAGCACAAGGACGCCGGCGGCAAGGGCCACAAGGGCGGCGGCGGCGGAGGAGGAGGAGGAGGCGGCGGCGGCGGCGGCGGCAATGATGCAAAGATGGTAATGCCGCAGCTGACACCGCAGCAGCTCCAGCAGCTGCATCAGCGGATGCAGCTGAAGGGGCTGAAGCTGCCGGCGCAGTTCATGGACGCGAAGATGCCGTTCCCGGCGGCCGCCGCCGCTCCGGCGAAGGACCCCAAGTCCGTAAAGTTCAGCCTCCCAGAGGACTACGACTTCGGGGACGACGGCAGCAGCGAGCTCGACTACGACGACGACGACGACTATTTGGACGACGATGGCCTTGACGAGGACGACCTGTACGATGATCCCCCCATGATGAAGCCCGCGGCCGCCATGCCTCTGAACGCCGGCGGGGGAGACGGCAAGAAGGGCGGCAATGGTGGCAAGAAGGGCGGCGGAGGCAACGAGATCCCGGTGCAGATCAAGGGGCACGGCGGCGGCAAGAAGGATGGAGGTGGGAAGCAGAACCAAGGTGGCGGCGGCGGCGGCAAGAACGGAGGTGGCGGGCAGCCGAACGGCAAGGGAGGAGGAGCCCCCGGCGGCGGCAACCACCCCGGCCACCACCCCGGCCAGGGGAAGAAGGGCGGCGGCGGTGGGCCCGCCGCCGGCATCGGCGGCCCAATGGGCGGCATGCCGCCGCAGCAGGCCATGATGAGGCCTAACATGATGGGCGGCGCCGGGTTTCCCGGTATGGGCCAGATGGGCGGGCCCACGGCCCACATGGGGCTCGCGCACGGGCAGCACGGACATCCCGGCGGTGGCGGTGGTGGTGCCGTGCAGGGCATGCCGGCGGCGGGGTTCTACCAGGGCGGCGGCGGCGGCGGCGGGATGCCGGAGATGCTGCAGGCCGCGGCGGCGGCCGGGAACCCGATGGCGCAGCAGCAGTACATGATGGCACTGATGCAGCAACAGCAGCAGCAGCAGCAGCAGCATCAGCAGCAGCAGCAGCAGATGATGATGAACGGCCACGGCCACGGCCATGGTTATGGTCATGGCGGCGGCGCCTACGGCGGGTACGGCGGCTACCCGCCGGCGATGAGCTACGGGTACGGCCGGCCGCCGATGCATTACCCAATGCACTACCCGATGCCGCCGCACTCGCACGCCGAGCCCTACAACTACTTCAGCGACGAGAACCCCAACAGTTGCTCGGTGATGTGAGGCCGCCGGGGAAGATGAACCAGATGATCCAGCAATCCAACACCATCATCATCATCTTGGCCGAAAACGCCATGGATCATCGTCGTTGTCATCGTCTTCATCATCATACATGGGAGACGACCTTAGATTTCGCTCCGTTTCCTCCCATATTTTTCCTCTCCTCTTTCACTTAGCTCATCTCCATCTTTCTTAAAAAAAAAAAAGAACTCAACTTCCTTGAAGGCGAAGCTAGGTATAGACATATAAGTAATTATCTATAGTTGTCATAAGAGATGAAGCTTTTTTACAGATTCAAGAAGGGTGCTGTGATGTGGTGCTGGTTAATCTCCTTCCTTCTTGCCCCCCCATGAAATTGACGATGGCAGAAGCAAGAACAGCGTGCAATGCAAATATGCAATACAATGTATTGTCATCTGTCTCCCGAGTGTGATTGTGCTGTGCTGTGGAAGATGCGTGACTGCCAGTGCAGCTAGAGTTTTGAAAACCGACAGTTTGAAAAACAAAAAAGAGAACTTCTGTTCCAATGCTTCCGGTTTTCAATTTAAACCGCTGAAACCGAGTGTGTTAGTCGGTTTACTGGTTCAAACCGATTGGCCGATAGGTTTTCTGCCATTTCATCGTAATCGTACTTAAAACCCATGAAAATGGGTAAAAACGACCGATTGGCTGATAGGTAACTTTTCGTGCTTATACCTCGGTTAACCGTGCAAAAACCAGTGTTTTTCCAAATCATTTTCTATAAAACCTCTTCGATTTGCGGTTTGGCTTGATTTTGTTCGGTTGAACCTATCGTGCATTGTAACATATTGTAATACTTTTTTGTGGTTTTGCGAGTTTTTCTCAAAAAATTTAAAAATATTATATAAATAGCTTTTAGCATTTTCATGCTATTTTCCAAAGCCTTTTAACTTTCGCCTCAATCAAACCGAACCACGAATCAAAGAGAGCTGAAGTTGCCGCCAGCTCTTCACTACCTGCCTTTGCTTGCTTGCTTTCTTTCTTTCTTTCTTTCTTTGAGGGGCGCCTTCCTTGCTTGGTGTGAGTGAGAAGAAAAAATAGTAATGGTGAATGGCATGGTGTGAGGGAGGGACTAAAGATGATGGTAATTGTGGGTGAGTGATGATGGTGCTGGTTATGGTGGTGATGGTGGTGGTGGCCCATGGGAGCTGGGAGCTGAGCTGCTGCAGTTTTTGGCTAGGGCTGCTTTTCCCTGCACCATCAC
Organism: Raddia distichophylla; assembly: GCA_005191435.1. Classification (NCBI taxonomy): domain Eukaryota; kingdom Viridiplantae; phylum Streptophyta; class Magnoliopsida; order Poales; family Poaceae; genus Raddia; species Raddia distichophylla. Next base: position 315,559 of record SPJY01019923.1, on the reverse strand, counting down.
CTGCACCTGCACCTCCATTATTGATAGGGGTAAAATAAAGATGCATGGGGCTGTCCCCCAGCACCAGCAGGTAGCAGCTGCATTCAGAGCATCCACTGGCTCCAGCCCTGCTTATTAACCGCGGTAAAGGGTAAAAACCCTGGGCTAATCACGGTCGTAAAAGGGCTCTTCCTTTTAGCCTTTTTTTTACCCACGGCAAAGGCGTATTTGGCATACTCCATCTTAAGCACGTTGTACCGTACATGGTACACACGCACGCGCGTGGTGTTTATATATTCTCCATTAGACTAACAACCCCTTAGACTAATATTCTCCATTCCTCCCAACGGCCTCAAGGGGAGGAGATCAATACAAGTGCCCTGCCGTGTCAAGGTGTGGATTATTGCCGCTAACCATGCCCACTGTTGGAGCTTAAGCTGCATTTTTTTTAAAGTAGGTCGACATGATCACGAGAAGCTAAGCATGGTTTTAACATGGCTTGTTTCGTTTTACTTTCAGCTTTTCAGCTTGTGCGCGGTACAAACAGCAAGTCTTGATTAAACTTTATTAAGAAGAGTGCAAAAAAAAAATACGCGAGACTTGAAGCATTAGTTAAACTAGAAAAAACTCAACCGAAAGATAAGGCAGAACATACCTGTGTCATGGTCTAAAAACAGTTGCGTTGTGCCATGGTTGCTTCACCACCACTTCCACATATCTGATTGCCACGTCTACGCCAAAACGTCCTGAAACTTTAGGAGCCTAAAAAAACTGTTAAAACCCCCCCAAAAAAACTCTTTCTTTTGGCCATTGAGAAAGTTACTCTCGACAACTTTGGGCGTGACGGTGAAATGGCTACGGTGCCGTCGTCCGGTGCCCTAATTACGTACATTCAACGGACACGTACAAGCTTGGTTTGCTTGAAGCACCATATGACCCTAACACCTCCATCACAAATTGGTCATCCCATCACCCCCGGTTGCATCACTAACTGCCAACCGGGAACCACCATCCGTGTGTCACTGAACAATATCACAATCATACTTGCACCATGACCATCCACCATATCCTTCCATATAATTTTCCTACCAAAGTTGAGTGAGATATTTCTCCTCCGCAGGGGGGTCGTCGCCTCTCATCCCTAGGGTTGAAAAACTAAAACGCCGAACCATAGGACACACGAATGAGGCACCAACCGATGCCCCAGCTATGCCCTCGTTTTGAACCGCTTGGACCACTTTCAGCATCATATGCCCTCACGTGTGCAAGAGGTCGGGCATTGCGACAAGCTTAACCCTTGTTGGATCCAACCATAACTTTTCTCTGGTCGAGCTCTCAAGCTCAGCCGCGTCCGACTCTCCTTAATGTCGTTTTTTGAACATCTCAAGACTCAGTTGAAAAATCTCATTAATCCACCTCCAAAAACACTCAAAATACATCGGCACTCCAACTTTTTAAAGTCTTGCCAGCTTTTTGAACTCATCTCTCCAAAACTTCAAAGTGCCTCCATGGTTCTTCTCTAGTTGACTTCAGTTGCTTGCACCAACATGTGCACAAGAGTCTAGAAATCATCTTAACCTTGACCCCTGTCTAACCCAACCACGACTTTCCTAGTACCCTAGTTTTCGAGCTTCATCACGCCGACCTTTTGTCGATGTTGTTTCTCAAATATCTCAAGATATAGTATTTTAGCCATGCTTCACCCTTTTAGACTGGCCTCATAAATCTCTTGAAACCCAAGTTGAAGTGCTAACCCCGAAAGAGAAATATCACTTTATGCATTTTTTTAGCCAGATTCAACGACGGTGGCGCTCATGAGCGCCATACCTTACACAAACCGTTGAGTGGCATGGTTATTCCTAATGGATTGCATCTTGGTTCATTGATTTATTGGGTGACACTTGGTTTCAACAAGTCAACATTGCTATTCAAGACTAGTTATTTCAACCATTGTCATCTTTCTCATTAAATCATTTTGTGTGCTGTGAGAAAATTTTGGACTTGGTGGTAAATCGCAAAAGAATCTCATAAATACCGATGCTCATCTTATATGTGAGGATGCTTAGAATTACAATGATCAAGATGTCTGTATCGTCTGACCGTTATAAGACATAAACTTATTCTTTTTTGTTGTCTTCTTGTGGATCGCCTTAATATGATAACATAATACGATAACTGCTCGACATTTTATTTTGATCTTATTTTTTCCTAATAAACGTCCGTAACAGCCGTACATATATCTAAACTATGTCATTCTGTTATCTTGAAACAAAAATCTCTCGATCGAAACACATGAACATTCCAGTTTCTAGAAGCCATCATATCTCCCAAATGCTCCTATATGTTCGAAAGCTCGCTGGCCATTCCACAACCGTAGTAAATTAACCTTGCTGTGCCCAGAGCCAAGGCAGGCAAGAACTTTCTCCAAAGCGATCTGGTACAGCCTAAAGCGGTTCGGCAATCGACGGAACTTGATGGAATGGAATGCTAGAAATGATCGATGCTAAGCAGCTGCTGGGAGAAAGGCAGGCGTAGGTCAAAAAAACATGCGAACTCCGGGGGCCATGTTTCTTGGGGGCAAATAAACTTTGGGTGCTCCAAATCATTGCATCCATCCACGGATGCTAGAGGAGTTGCTGTTGCACACCATCTCCAATTATATCTCTTTGAGGTGCGATTTTTCTTCACGAAAAGATTCCGATCACCTCAAATGCTCGACGGACTAATTCTCTAAATTTTTTTGGTGCATTCTCTTTAGGAGAAAATCCTATCTCCATTCTCTTCACGCATTTCTCCGAAGAGATCGATGCTGTTGGAGATGACGAGGAATAAAGAAAAATAACGTGATAGAAGAGATGAGCGGAGAAGGAAATGAAACGGAGAGAAAATGGTCGGAGACGATCAATTTGTCGCTTGCTTCAAAGTGATTGATCTTGCGGCTGGTTGGCTGGCTGGCTAGTGCGTTAGGATAGCTGTCTACGTACATGGAGTTCGATGGGTGGTGGTGTGCATGGTGTGCCTCAATTATAGCGGCTTTCAACGTAGGGCCAGGCGCATCGATCGATCATGAACAAGCAAGTGTGGGCTCATGCATGCACCACTAGCTCTCATCATCTAGCTTGCTGTGCCTTAACACGAGCAAATGAATGATGTTCTTGTTTCTCTTGGGAGAGGAGGACACGCTAGCATGGGACTTGGGCGCTGGAATAGTCCTGTAAAATATAGCCCTTGAATGGACTGTCCTCCGAGGATAGGGACAGGCAGGTTGTTGTAGGGTACGTCCGTCGACTGAAACGGCCACTAGGAGGGTGTAGAAACCGCGAAAAAAACGGTAGGCTTTTGCAGAGCTTGGATGTGCGCCGACAAGAGTAATGGGACGTAAGGACTCTCGTTTCCTGTTTTTTTTTTTTTCAAATTACTGGGAGGATAGGTATCCATTTGGTCCTTAAATTTTTGCTCTCATCTTATTTTGCTCCATAAAGCGCAAAACTGGGTTAAATAGTTTGGTTTTCCAACTACTAAAAATAGACCGAGCTGATCGCTCGACTAGTTGAATAGTGGTTTTCATTGGCATGGCATTACACATGCGTGTTTGGGTGACATGGCACTATACATGGTTGAACACACCTATTCTTGGTTAGTAAAAATCCATAAAAACCACTATGTTGATCGGTCAAATAACCAAATTAGTCTGATCACAATAGTTCGAAGACTAATTAAGTTAATCCAGTTTTCTAATGATTTTGGACGGTTTCTAAATATAAGGCTGGTTTGTTCAATCTTTCCCACCAAAACTCTCCATGGCTCCATTATCATCTTGCCCTCCCTAATGTCACCACCTCCATCGTCCTCCCACACTCTCGGCACTATTGCCAACACCCCTATGTCCCCTCCTCTCTATTTTTTTTTCAAAAGTAAAATTAAAATGGGTAAATTGATTTGATACCATTGGAAGATCACAAATTTTAGTCTTTCAAAACGTGCCACTCAAATCTATTGTCATAGACACATGCGGCCTTGTATGTCAATGAGACAATACAGTATATCCTAAAATCGGTGATCTTTCAGTAGTCCTGGGAATTGGGCCGTGCCGAGCCAGCACGGCACGGGCCCGTCGTGCCTCGGGCCGCCGTGTAAAGGGCCGGCACGGCCAGGTCAACACTTTGGGCCGTTCCGGGCTGGCACGGACTGCCAAAAGCCAGGCACCGCACAGCCCTAAAGCCCGACGGGCCGCGATCGGGCCAGCTCGGCCTGAGCACGGCACGCCTGACAAAACAGAGAAAGAAATGATTTTTATAAATTTGTACATTGCTCAAATGAAAAGGTTGTCTATATGAAAAATATGCGTCTCGAAATTCTCTACAACTTTGATGTAGAACATAAATTCATATGAGCAGTGGAATATCTCCAAACATATGAATTACAGAAATGGGTGATGTGGGTTTTAAAACAGCCAGCGCACTAAATATTTTTTATAAATTCATGCATTGCTCAAATGAAAAAGTTATCTACATGAAAAAGATGAGTCTCCAATTTCTCCACAACTTTCATATAGAAAACAAATTCATCCGAGCAATAAAAGACCACAAAAAAAATATAAATTACTGACTCATGTCTCAGTTCGGGCCGTGCCGAGCGGCCCGTCGTGCTGGCTTCTCAGACCCGGCCCGGCTTGGCCCAAATAATTTCGTGACGGGCCGTGCTTTGAGCCTCTAAAATTGGGCCGTGCTCTCCGTGCTCGGGTCGGCCCATAAAAACACGGCCCAATTCTCAGGACTATCTTTCAGTTTCAGGTGATAAATTCGAAAAATTTTAAAAAGAAACTACCGATAATATTCTAAGGGTTTTTTTATCAATCATGTCTGGTCTTCGGGTTTAAAAGTTTGGAGCTATTTCAAATTCGCCTCGCCGAATTGACCCCTGCAGCTCAGGTCACTTCTCATGATTTTCATGGATTTTAGGATTATTCAGAGCTACTCCCTCCGTTCCAAATTATAGGTCGTTTGACTTTTTTGACACGTACTTTGACCACTCGTCTCATTCAAATAATTAGTAAAAATATGAAAAAACTCAAGTCATTATTGAAGTACCTTTCATGATAGACTAAATCATAACAAAAATAAATTATAATTATAAATTTTTTTGAATAAGACGAATGGTCAAAGTACATGTCAAATAGTCAAACGATCTATAATTTGAAATGGAGGGAGTACCTCCCTACAGCGCTTCTACAACATACATCGTGTCAGTGTCATCGTCTGAGTTCAGTGCACGTGCACCCCTTAGAATGGTGCGAGAGGGGTTGCATTTGTGCTTGACCGCGTGGGATTCACATCCTCTGACTTTACATGGGAAACTCACGGTGACATTAGCAAATCTAACCATTGGATGGAAAAACAACATGTATGATCTTTTTTGACACTGTAGCAAACAGTACATCAGCAGCTTTTGCTATAGCAGTGTACTATTGCATGCATATTGTAGAGGGTGATCTAAGCCATTGATTTACAATCTGACGACAGATATCAATGCAATGCCACCGATGAACAGTGTTCTCGGAGTTTACCATGCAATGTTAGAGGATCTCATTTCGACTGCGTGGCATCCGGCCACTGGTCTGACTCATAAGCTCGGTTGTTCGTGAAATCAAAGTGTTTTTACCCAAATTAAAAACATGAAAGATTACGTACATACTACATCCGGTCATAAAAATAAGCTGCCGTTGACTTTTGGTCATGTTTTTGACCATTCGTCTTATTTAAAAATTTAATGCAAACATCAATAAATATAAATCCTTCTTAAAGTACCTTCAATGATAAAACAAATCACAATAAAATAAATGATAGCTTGCATAATTTTTTGAATAAGACAAATGGTCAAAGGAGTGTTCAAAAGTCAATGGTGACTTGTTTTATGACCAAAGGTAGTATGTGTGCAGAATCTGGATTGTTAGCTCCTCCCAAACAATCCCTCGAACCCCAACCGATTTTAGGAGTGCGTTCAAATGGATGGGAATACCGCCACTGTCAGGTGGACCTAGCCGACGACTACCACGCACTGCTCCCTCTCCATGTGTCCACTACGAGACCTTGCATATTAATATGCAAAACTGAAAGCAACTAGAAAAACAGAGCTCAATCCCAGATGGACAAAATCTAGGCTAAGAGAGAAAGAGAAGAAGAAGGCTACTTAGCCATGATCATCAAAATGAAACGCCAGCCCGGATCCAGTTTACAATGTCTAGCTTGATGAAGTTCAAGACCTGCTCCACAGGGTTGTAGACATGATTGAAAATCCGCGCGTTCCGCTCTTTCCCCACATTCCAAGCTACGTATGTGGCGATTCCATCGAATTGCCTTCGCTGCGAACTAGGAACTCCAGATCTCATTGCTAGCCACCACTCCCCAAAACCTTGCTGCACATTTGCTGTCCTCAGGCCAAGCCCTGACAAGTCTTGAGAGATTTTGTGCCAAAAAATTTAAATTAGATGAATTTTAGTTCGGCTAGATGAATTTCGTTGCCATTTCGGCTTGCTTACGATGAATTTAAGAATTGAACCGATGGGACCATAGTTGGATTTCATCGGTGTGTGATGATCGCTGATATAGTACATCAAATAGAAAAAAATCAATTTTCTACGGCAAGCGAAAAAAAGGATTTGATTTTTACCAGGTGTTTTTATATTGACAAAATCCATACAAATGGAGGATCTTCATATATAATAAGAAAGAAAAAAAGATTCTTGCAAGCACCAAACAGGAAATACAGCCGTTGCTAGCAGCAGCGAAGCACAGTCCTGTGTCTCCTCTAATTTGAAGAGTCTCCAGGCCAGGATGGGAGTCAAGTCATGGAGCAGGGCATGCTGGTTGATTGGCGAGCCCTCGAGCTAGGGCCGTACAGAAGCCAGGAGGGCGTCAGCTTTGGTCGAGGCGCATCGGAATGCTGCATGCCTCTCTGCGCCTGCAAAGATCGATCATTGAAAATATATGCATGCGTCGATCGTCTCGCCCGGCTCCGGCAGCAGCCGGCGGCCGGCGGCCGCCGCATGTGGCTCGCTCCAGAAGGCGCCACCGCCCGTGCGTACCAGCGTACCAGCGTGCCCCCGCGGCCGGCGCCGGCGCCGGCGTCGCTTTTGATCAATCGCTCTCCTTGCTTGCATCGATCCGAGGGTTCAAGTCAACCGGACAGATTCAAATGCTCAGTTTGGATTTGAAGATGGGGGTTCAGATTGAGTTTGAAGATGAACGTACTGCGAATAACAAAAACCAACTGTATGTGTTGGTTGATCTCATGCAACGGTCAAGATAGCAGCGTGTTAATACAAATTAATCACCTGCCTTATTACCCTGTCACCAATAATGCACCTATCTAATGAGCTCCATGCAGGTTTTAAATCCAAATCAATGCATTTAACGCATTTAATTACGTGCCATGATCGGAGGCGTTTTCCATTCTATTGGACCTACACCTCAATCTTACCAGCGCAATATTTAAAGGGGAGTCCGGCTATGTAAGAGGTGACGATCTCTCACACAGTGCTCTCACCCTAAAATTTCTACCGATCTTAACCGCGCTGGGAGAGGTTGGAAGGGTTGTCCCTAGACAGTGCAGGTGGCGCCCGGAGGGACGTCGCCACCCGCAAATCCATTCCCGACGAACCGATTCAGTGGTACTGATGGCTTCGATCAACTCCGGTCAGTAAGTTTATTCCGCATAATCTAGGTGATCTTGTTTTAGACCAAGGCTCAGTATTAATTTCTTATGATCACAAACAGTAAGATCTAACAGCATGAAACCTTGGAGCATAATTTTTTTAAAAATAAACAAAAACCTTACTGTTTTCCCTGTTCTGTATCAACATAATTGCCTGGTCGCCGCCGAAGAACACCCGAAGTGATGGCCCGCCATGGCTGACCAGATCGTCGTCTTTCTCGCACACTTTTCAGTCTGAAACTGTGGCTGGATCTACTGTTACTGTGCATATATACAGCATGGGACGACGTCCATCACCCGATGATCACTCGGGCTGATTGATCACTCGATCGATCGTCGCCGGGCGGCAGATGCATGCATTCGAGTCGAGGATCGATGTGGCTGTTGCGCGCGATCGGTGACGCCAGATTCTTCCAGGATGCTCCCCGCTCGCCATTACGTACATGCAGATCAGCAGATGCAGATGCAGCGGCCAGTGCCCAGTGTCCACTCTCCCTCATCACTCAGCTAGTCAGCTCAGCTCGGAGCTCATGCATGCTAATTAATTCATGGTGCTGGCATGGCATGCATCAGCGGAGGCCCTATTGAATTCGTGTGATAAGCCAGGTGAAATCAAAATATAGAAAGTACTTAATTAAGTGTCCTAGAAAATAATGTGCTGTTGATATAAGAATGATAAAGTTTGGAGAGGTTGATTTTTAAATCGAATCGAACCGCATCCGAGGCTCTCTGAGCTGACGCGACACATGCGAGCAGAGAGGGCCAGCGTGCAGTGCTGCAGCCATGCATGCATGGACGCTACGCTGCAGCTTGTAGCAGCCGCCAGAGTGTGCACAAGGCCAATGATCGATGCATGCCACATAGGCACCGAGGTACGCACGTGCGTACTACGTACGTGCGTCGTACGTGACACGCGCGTACGTGCGTGCGTGCGTGCGTGCGCCGACACAGGTCGGGGTACGATCGTGCGGCGTGAGCCGTGGGGGTGTAGTATGGATGATGCGCGAACGTACGTACGTGCGTGTGGCCACACGCGCGCACGTCGTGCAAGCTACGGCCTACTCGGACAAAGGAACGTACGTACGTAGGTAGACTAGACTGTTGCGTCTGGATGTATGATCGACTGGAGCTTAGGGTTCCGAGTTCCGACCCAGGGTGAATGGTAAGGCTGTCTTCAACAGGAATCCCTAAATTTGATCCCCTATAGCCAGGCTCTCTGAGCTGACGCGACACATGCGAGCAGCATTAGCAGCAGCAGCAAGGGCCAGCGTGCAGCGCTGCAGCCATGCATGCATGGACGCTGCAGCTTGTAGCTAGCAGCCGCCAGAATGTGCACAAGGGCAATGACGCATGCATGCCACATAGGCAGCGAGGTACGCACGCACGTGCGTACGTGCGTCGTACGTGACACGCGCGTACGTGCGTACGTGCGTCGTACGTGGTACACACGCGTACGTGCGTGCGTGCGTGCGTGCGCCGACACAGGTACGATCGTGCGGCGTGATCCGTGGGGGTGTAGTATGGATGATGCGCGTACGTACGTACGTACGTACTTACGCACGTGTGGCCACACGGGCGCACGTCGTGCAAGCTACGGCGTACTTGGACGAAGGAACGTAGTACGTAGGGTAGTACGCGCGTAGGTAGACTAGACTGTTGCGTCTGGATGCATGTATGGTCGACTGGAGCTTAGGGTTCCGACCAAGTGTGCATCGCAAGGTAGGGATTTTTAGTATCTTACGACACTGTTTTTAAGGTGTCTATTGTCTAAGGAAACTAAGAACATGTTTAATGATAGCTCAATTTTGGAAGAGAAGCAAGATCCGGCATCGAAGAGGAAGAGAGACACCGGAAGAGAGAGAGAGAGAGGAGAAAGGAGAAAGGAGAAAAGAAAAATGAGAGTGTGGCATACACATGAGTCCCATGCCATGTCATGGTCATGTCACATGTCGAAGCCACCTCGCACGCGGCACGCCACGAGCTGCTTCCAAAAGGTTATCTGCACATTTTTAATAGTTTTGCAAGATAGAATACCTGATTTTATAATCCAGGGTGGTATATGTAGACGAAGCATAATAGTACATAATGTAAAATAAACTTTTTTCTAACTATATATGTGTAGATTTGTCTTGAAGAATAATTTTATAATATCTTATCTCTCACTTTCTCTCTTTTTTTAGAGAGAGACCGAGATATATACATTTTTTCGGAAGAGTAGAAAGTTGAGGGGATTAATAATGAGACAATGACGTGGATGTCCATGTGTTCACCATGCATGTGTGCTAAAATTGCAATTGTGGGCGCTACGTTGGCAAGAAAACCTTATATCGCTGTTTTGACCTGTGAAAGAATCGGTTAAACTCGGTTTTGCTACATGAGGGATCTCACAAGTTTGATATTGAGGTTCAGTGAATAAAGTGGTCCAGCGGACATAATTGAGGGAACAAATAGACACTTTTTTCCTAATTTTTATAAGTCCAAAGCTTTGGCGCTTGCTATCCTCTTGCACCACCTCGTACCATTCACATACACCACGTTCGCCACCTACTCTAAAAACACAAAACGAATGATGAACGCCGCAGCTTGTTCTAAATTGCTCACAAGTAATCGAATAGTTTTGGCCAAGCTTTTTTGAAAAGCATGACATTCTGATTCTTGGCCCTATTCTTAAAAAATCACAAAGCAGATAATTAAATAGCTTTAACAAGTAAAATCAAGTGAACCGATTGTGGCAGTCCGAGAGAGCTAGCTAACTGGCCGCCTGAAGTAGACATGATCATTTTGTTAGATCTAAACTCATGATCTAATATTTATATTATGCCTTAGCCTAAACATGATCACGTTCTAATGCGGAACAGTGAACTGACCGGAGTTCAATGAAGCCATTTGCGACGTGTAGTCGATCGGTCGGCGACGAACGGGAGGATAGCGGCGTCCCTTCGGGCGCCACCTACACTGGCCAGGGACAGCCCTTCGGGCCTCTCCTAGCGCAGTGATGATCGGGGAAATTTTCAGGGGTAAGGTCTGTGTGAGAGATCGTCACCTCATCATCACCTCTCACACAGCCGGCTGCCCTATTTATACTGCGCTGGTGAGACTCGGGGGCAAGTCCAACGGGATGGAAAACGCCTCCGATCATGGCGCATAATCAAAGCAATTAAATGCATTAATTCAGATTTAATTCCCACGTAGAGCAGTAAGGAAATAGGCGTGATTAGGGGATGAGTGTTATGGTAGGTTAGGTGGGATTTTTTCTTTAATAGCCTAAAGATCAGCCAACACATTTATCGGGTTCGGACTGGCTCGGGCCAGGTTTTGGAAAAACCGATAAAAAATCAACCGGCCTGAGCCCGATCCAATCCAACAGTCGGGCTTCAAATCGAGGCTTGATCCGATCCGGTGCATTGATCGAGCTAAATCAAATGGGGTTTTTTTGGATCGGACCGAGTATGTCGGGCCGGGCTACGTACGAGCAGGTCTAACCTGAAGCGTGTGGACAGACCGTTCCATATAGCGATCGATCCAAAGAAAACCGCCGGTATAGCCTGTAGATTCTCTGCAGTTTTCGATCGTTTTGACCCATCACGTGAAAGGACGACGACATGTGTTCTTCCTGTGCGTAGAGAGAGAAGCATGCATGAGCTAGCTGGGGTGCTGGGACTGGGGTTGAGTTGAGACAAGAAGGGCACCTAGGGCAGAGCAAGAAGAGGACTTAGAGGAGAATATATATGGTGCATGTAGGAGTATATTGAATATTGATATTGGTTTTGTGGCCTTTCCGGCTGCCTGGATCTTGGCGCCCCTTTGCTGACCCCTCTTTTGACCTCTGGGGGCTCTGCATGCATGTTCCTCGGTTTCCGTGCTGCTGGCCAGACTTTCTTGCACTTCTCGGTTTAAATCATATTAAATTATGTTAAAAAATTTCTATAGAACAAATAATATAGTATTTTATAGTTACCTTATTTTATTATGTTTTAAATAGTTTTTATTAGAGTTTCTAAAATATTTGTACAATCTTGTAAACTCTCTAAGATCTCTGAAAATAACATGACATGCATGAAGCGTCCCTCACCTCATCTCACCGTCGCCCAAAGGCTGCACTGACCTGCACAGTGCTTCACGATTGAGGAGAGAATCTTGCCTGAAATTTTGGCATGCATGCGGCGCCGGCGCATGAGCCATCATCGATCCATCACGAATTCACGCATGCTCAAATTATCTCCAGGTTGCCCGCGCTTGTCCCCGGCGGCTGCCGATCCATCTCGCAACTACCCCCTTCGTTCTAAAATGTAAGGCATATAATTTTTTGATGAAGTCAACAAAAGTAAACTTTGACCAATAATTTCTTTCATATTATATCATCAATAACTATAAAATTAACACCATTTCAAATTACTTTCAAATACGAATCTAACTATATCACATGCATAACATTGAACATATATGTTTCTAACATAATTATTAGTCAAACGTTGTAAACATTGATTTTTTAAAATACATGCATGCCTTACATTTTAGAACGGAGGGAGTACTTCTCTTTTGTTTTTTTTGGGGGGGGGGGGTTTGGTTTT
>SPJY01019923.1:159974-303282 GCA_005191435.1 Raddia distichophylla | reverse complement strand
TAATAAATAGAAAACAAAATAAATCTATAATAAACAGAAAACAAAATAAATCTATAATAAACATAAAACAAAATAGATCTATACAAAAATCAACCTCGCGCAAAAAATTCTACTATCGCGAAGTGTTTCTTTAAAAAATGCAAATGTGGAAAAACAGTAGAAAGAAAGTGAAATTTTTTGCGCCTGCACGTTTTGGCTAATTGCAGACGCCTGCAAAATAGCAATTGCGTTAAAATTTTGAACGACTTTTGAGCTGAAAATAACATGACATGAAGCGTCCCTCACCTCATCTCATCGTCGCCCAAAGGCTGCAGCGACCTGCACAGTGCTTCACCTCTCTCCCTGCAGCGAACGCCAAGATTGAGGAGAGAATCTTGCCTGAAATTTTGGCATGCATGCATGCGGCGCATGAGCCATCATCGATCCATCACGCATGCTCAAATTATCTCCAGGTTGCCCGCACTTGTCCCCGGCGGCTGCCGATCCATCTCGCACCTACACTTCTCTTTCTTATTTTATTTTTTAGGGTTTGGTTTCTAAGTTTGCCGTATATCTTCGGATGTAGAGGCTGGATTAATTTCCATTATCGAAAAAAATGGTTGCTTCGGTCAGAGAAAGAAAGCCGATGATAAAGATAAGAAAGACAATTGTGTGATGTACCATCAATTGGGGCCTTGAGGGCACAATCGCAAGTTAGGGCTGGTTACTTGGTTAGATTAACAGTGGCACATGGCTCACGAGACTCTCTAGGGTTGGATAGGGAAGACAAATATGGATTGAACGGTTAACAACTTCACTGGCTTAAACTTTTTAGAAAAGAAATCAGTAAATAGGTGGGTAAAAGTCTTCAATTCGTTGCCTTTTGTGTGCAAGCAAGGTGTCTTTCATCAAGGTGGTTGCATGGTCCTATGTGTGCTACATGGCTAGCTCTTGCAAGTTGCAACTTCACTAGCAGCTACCAGCTACCGTATGCGAACAACTTAATTTGTTGGCATGCAAGCATGGAGAAGATGGAAAGCTATGTATGGTACTTCTGCATATACGTATGAACGATGCCTGCATGCTGCCTCACCACAAGCAGCAGCAGCAGCAAGTTTGTTTGCTGGAATCTTTCTCTGAGCAAGCAACCAGCAAAATTTCCAACCCTTGCATGTGAGAGCAAAACCGTTTCCCAGCTACGTACATGCAGAGGTCTACACTTTAGTCCATGCACGCACTTGTATATATTCGATGCAGTAAGAATTATTTTCCTGACAACATATGGTCAAAAGAGAAAATATCTACTCCAGAATGATCAGGATCGGTAGCTAGCTGCTGTGAGTGTGACTGGGCAGGTCACATCCATGCAAGCTACTCCATAGACCACAAGAATCTCCCTGAACAAGCTAGTACTCCGAATTCATGGCATGGTCAAGATGCTGACAAAACGATTAGGTCAGGATGTAATTCTTCTTCTTTTTTTTGGTCAAAAGATAATTTTTTCTCCAGTGTAGATAGCTGCTGTAGTTCCTCTGTTCTAGATTGGTTCTTGCTCGGAAGATTTCCCTTTTTCCTTTTATTTTTCTTACGTTTTTTTTTTTTTGCTTTGGTTAAGTAAATGAGAAGGACAGTGACAGTAAGCGGAGGACGTCACGAGCTGCCTCTTTGACCACTTGAGACAATAAGCATCAATTTCCGTGGCATATAATACTAAGTTACTAACTCCAACGTATTGCCACTTTTTTGCTTGGTTTGGCTACTTGTCCTTGGCTTGGCTACTTCGTAGATAAGGTAAATCAATCAGTCTACGTGTTTTTGTTTTGTTTTAGATCGATATCAATCAAAGTTACCATGTTTGTCAATGTCGTATGCATATAATATAATACACCATCAGTGATTATGTCGGATCACATAATTAGGCTTGCTCAGGCTGATAGTACTTGCTCATAATTACAGGACAAAGCACACATGCATGCAATTGGTCCTATAGGCCGGTGACATGCATGTACATTGACCAGATTGGCATATAAACGCTGGTGCATCTGGAAACAAAAAATACTTATACTTAGTCGTTTGCTTTCGTGGAATTAATGGCTTTAAACCAAAAAATACTTATTTTAGTTGGATTAAATGCTTTACTTTGGTCGTTGAAAAGATATTGTTTTTGACAAATACAAATATACACCTTTATGCAGGTTTTATTTTTAGTGAAATCTACTGGCTGCAACGGTAGGCTTCCCTACATAAGGATAAGGATGATAATCATGGTCAGATCAAGATAGCTTGTCTTTTTTTAAAAAAAAAATGGTGGCATTGTATTTCTTCACAAATAAAGGCCGATGGAACAATTATAAGCTTCATGCTTGCCAAGTCTTCACCACAATAACCTTAAAATACAAAAAAAAATCATGTTAATCAAAAATAAAAAATATACACCATTAATGGTTGTGTATCCGAATTGTAACGGATTAAATTAAAAAAAAAGAATTCACACGTTCTTTTGGCAGTGACCGTAGACATCTAGGCAAACGTTCCCAAACAGTTTAATAGTGCACCACTTAGAGCATCCGTATCAGGGCCTCTATCCTAAGCTCTATTTCACTGTTAGCTACTCATTTTATTCTTTACTCTAAATTTTTTTCAAATTTTACACTACACCCTAAAAGATTCATTCCCTCCATCAGCTACTCTATCAAGAGTTACAGTATTTCGAAGCTACTCTATCAAGAGTTACAGTATTTCGAAGTGACCGCTGCAAATCTACAAATGCTTTTACAATCAAAACCGCTAATTAAATCCATCCCGAAAAACCCTGTACGTCCCGGAGCAAAGGGGGGAACCATGGCATCCGTTGCAACTTGCAAGGTCTCGTCCTCGATGTCACCGTGGCCGCAGCAGGAATCCGGCGGCGCCGTTTGATGCTCGCCGCCGTCTCGTCGGCGTGCAGCGGCAAAGCATTTGTTGGTGGCGGGAAAGCATGGAGCTCTTGGCAGGGGGTGGAATTTGAGGAGGAGGAGGAGGAGGGGACAAGGCTCACATGGCGTCTGCGAGCCAGGCAGGGACACCGTGTAACGTCAAGCTACAGCTCCAACGTACTACCATGTACTCCCCCCGAGCTATATCACTATACTCCTTGCCTCTTGCCCAGAGCATAGCTAAGCACGACTCCAAGTTTTCTTTATATATCTCCCTCTCTGAACCACCGTTGATTCCAAAAAAATTTCTATCCTCAAAACTACTCCCTCCGTTTTTTTTATTCGACGCCTTTGATTTTTTGGTACGTCTTTGACCATTCATCTTATTTAAAAATTTTGTGCAAAAATGTAAATAACTAAGACATATTTAAAGTATCTCCATTGATAAAACAAATCACAACAAAATAAATGATATTTACAAAAATAATTTGAATAAGACGAATGGTCAAAGGCGTGTCAAAAAGTCAAAGGCATCAAATAAAAAAAACGGAGGTAGTATATATATAAAGATTAGAGAGAATGTTTAAATTTATATACTAACATACAGACTCTGCTAAGTGATATAAAGATTGAGAACTCTGCTAAGTGATATAAAGATTGAGTCTTTAAATATATATAAGACCTTTTTTGAAAAGACTCTACTGGCAATGTTCTTAGACCTTTAGTTTTTTAGCCGATGGTGGATGTATATTTGATAACAAGTACTATATATGTTGTATAAATTAGCTTTACAGCTTCCATGCCGCTAGTTCTTCTTTTGCTCTCATCTGTTGCGAGATGTTCATACAAATTCTAGTTCTTTTTCCTTTTTTTTCCCCTTCTCTCCAAATGTCGTTGCTTTATTTCTCTAGGCGCACGAGCTCATTCTGTATGCTAATGATGACTCACTACTAGCAAAGAGACATTTAGTATCGATTCATAGAGGCTATAAATACCGGTTTTGAATCAATATTGGTAATCCAGAATTGTTGCTTAATGGGCATCAGTACCGGTTCAATTAACCGGTACTGAAATGGCCTACTGGTTTATTAATTGGTACTGGTAATCTAGGATTGTTGTCAATAAAGTATAAAGAGGAAAATATAGAAAGAAATTGAAAACTAGATAAATATTAATAGGATAGGGGAAGATTAGTGATAGCATTGGGAATGGCCTAAGGGGCATTCAGTATTGGTTCAACCGGTATCGAAAGGGTTTAGACTTTGAAAAAAAAAGGCTTGGAAATATTGGGAGAAAAAGAACTCGAACCCAACACCTTGTGATCCACACCTCACTTCTCTAGTCAACTCAACCACTCACACACAGTGGTACAAATGATTTAGATATTAGTTGTCTCTAACTATTGTCATATTACATAAAGACAATATTAGAGACATCTTACACAGCGGTAGAGATGGCCTCATATTTTTATAGGTAGCTTTCTCACACGTAAAATTTCTAGATTTTTGTGTAGAGCCGGCTCTTACATTAGAGACGACTCAAATATTTATGCATGTTTTGTCTCCTCGTTGTCTTCACATGTCCTACCTGACGAATCTTAAAAATAACTTATAGATAGCTAACATGTACCATTGTACATGCACATTTACGTGTATTGGCCCAGCCACGAGGCAACATGTTGGTAAGTTCATGGCACAACGCCATGGATATTTGTGTTGTCGGAATAAGGATCCTTTTTTTTTTCTCCTTTTAGGCCGCGAAATGTCAAGTATCAGCCTCCGCTCTTGGTTGGCCCATCCAGGCATGCAGTGCCATAGACACAGCTTGTTGTTTATCTATGGCCATGAAAACAATTCGTACCATGAGTATAGACACAACAATCTTCTACATTAATAATGTTTCTATATACTCACATGAGTTGTCTCGGTTCCTATGCTATAGCCGACTAAAAAATTCTCCATATGCTTCCCTCTCACTCTGCCCATCGTTCTTATCATACATGGTAGTAAAACTAACAGATGGTACAAAGTTCAAACAGACAGCTAAGATGGAGGAGCATTCGTGCACTCACTGGCCACTGCTCAGCTCAGCTCGGAAAAGCATACCGATTCAATATTATTATCCTGGAACTGGAAGGAAGGAAGAGAACAAAACGAAAAAAAGTGTCGGGATTACGAGGGAGGCGCTGAATCCCTAGACTTATATCCCTGAATCTCCAGGCACGCAGCACAGAGAGAGAAAGGGGGGAAAAAAAAAAAGAGTTTCCTCTTCTTTTGGTAGAAACCTTTTCTTGTTTTTTTTAATCTTTGAGGAGATTTAAAACGATTTGTGTTGATCATGCAGCATCTCAAATGGCAAAGGCAGAAAGTTTTTTTATTTTTTTTTGAGAAAAAAAGTTTTTAAGCGAATCCAGCAACGAAGGCTGCGCAGTTTTTTGGTCGTCGAAGAGGTGGGCCCTGCAGCGGTGAGGCCTGCTTGATTTGGGCTGGGCTCACGAAACTGGGCGTCTTATGGGGCTCTTCTTCGCAGGCCGAGCAAACCATAGTGGGCCGAGTGCGCCGATTTATCGGAAGAAATTTCGAGCCTTTTCCCTCTTTGACGTGGTACTGGGCTGTTTGGTTGTTCAAATAGGAATAGAATGCGTTCTCTTTAGCTAACGGGTTCAGAATCAGTTCATAAACGAGCTCGAATCACCTTACCTTCGATAAGTTTAGCAGTTAAGACGAAAAAATATCAATTGCCGATAAAAAACCATACACTACACGCACACACGTACACGTGTATCTACGCATGCTAAAAACCAAACATTAACGTAGACGCGTGTGTGTAGTACCCACTTAATAATTTACTAAGGCCTTGTTCTTTTCAGCGTATTGTACCGTTGCATATTACTGTAGTAAATTTTGTTATTTTTATATAGCCTATATGTTGTGATAATTCGTAACGATTTTTTGTGACTTTTAGTAGTCAATCCAAAGATCCTAAAACACCACGGTATATTGATAAAGGAAACTTGTCCCTTTTAAAGGACACAAGCAAAACACAACACAGTACCAAAACATTGATAAAAGATTACGCTAAACATAGCGTCCAAAACTACCACTTAGCAGGACAATTTTTGACTTAGTCTTAACCAGAACTATATCTACATTCTTTCATCTGGATGGCGATTCAGAGAGTAGCAGATCACCATCATACTTGTTCTAAGCAGGTCCTCAACTTGCGCCATCTCTCAGTTGTTGTCTCAGCTTCATTGGTGACATCTCCCCATGTGATTTCTTCCCCAGTCCTGCAACATACAAACCCAAACAAATCGCACCATCCTTTAATTTTTGTCTCAACTCTTGTTTCTGAATATCTGCCCAATATTCCAAATTCGCGCACACCATGTACAGAATTGATATTGGTGATTTAATTAGATAACCATCAAAAGAAGCTTTATTTCTGTATGCCCAAATTGACCAGCAGAAAGCCGCAAGACACACAGAATGTAACTTACCTACCCCTGGCCAAGTATCATTCATCCGGCTAAAGAAATGTTCAAAATTTCTCGGTCTACCGTTTGCCTGAACACATGTTGAAATTATGCCCCACAAGGATTTAGCAACAACACAGGAAAAGAAAAGGTGATTTGTAGTTTCTATTTCATTGCAAAAACAGCATCTAGGGTCTCCACCCCAATTTCTTTTCCTTAAATTCTCTCTAGTAAGGATAGAATTTCCAAGAACTAGCCACATAAAGATCTTAATTTTTAGTGGTATTCTAGCACCCCAAACCAACCTATATTCATTATTCGCAACACCAGAGTACATATCATTGTATAAGGATTTAACAGTGAACACCTTATTCTTTTCTAGTTTCCATTTAACAAAATCAGGACCTTTGTCCAACTGTATGTGCTCAAATTTCTGAATTAAGCCTCTCCAGGCACATTCTTCTGTAGGTGTCAACCATCTCCTAAATGCAAGTCTCCACTTTTGTAATTTGCATTGAGCGACCGAAATGTCTTTGTCCATACAAACATTATAAATATCAAGCAATACATCTTTGAGAGGGATATTCCCAAACCAACAGTCCCCCCAAAAATCAGCTTTTCTCCCATCACCAATTCAATATTCTCTATTCTAAATATAATTTTTTTTGCATTTTAGGTTGTCCCTCCACCCATGAGAGTCCCCCATCCTATGCTTGATTTGAAAAATGGACTTACCTTTCAAAATATTTGTTGGAAACAATTTTCTGCCAAATCCCTATGTTGTTATCTAGTCTCCACCACCATTTGCTTAAAAGACTAATGTTCATATCTCTCAAATTTTTTATGCCCAAACCTCCTTTCTTTTTAGACTTAATTAAAGAATCCCATTTAGAAAGATGATACTTCTTTTTGTTACCATTCCCTTTCCAAAAGAAATCTCTTCTTATTTTATCAATCTGTTTAATCACCATCCTAGTCATCAAGAACATGGACATGCAGTATATTGGTATACTAGAAAGACATGAATTAATAAGCACAATTCTCCCACCATAAGACAAAGAACTCCCTCTCCACCCCTCTAATTTTTTCCTTACTTTATCAACAACTCTACCCCACTGACTGTTCCCTATCTTGTTGCCTCCCACAGGCATACCTAAATATAGGATGGGTAGAGTGCCAACATTGCAAGTGAATAGTTTGGAATACAAATCCTCAATTTGATTATCCCCATTAATAACAAAAACCTCACTTTTATGAAAATTAATCTTCAAACCTGAAAGCTCTTCATAAAGAAACATAACAAATTTTAAATTCTTGGCAGATTCAATATCATGTTTTAAACAGATTATTGTGTCATCCTGTAAGATCAAGCCTCCCATGGGCTAATTGATTTTGGTAATTGATGGCAACTAGGCCGTACAGCTAGAACGCCAAGGATAAGGACCTTTGTTTTATAGTTCTTCTATTTTTCCTGTGTGCGTCTTCGGCTCGACTACATCTCTCTGGTTGCAGGGTCCCACTGAGCACAGGTGTCGGTTGTGAGCGAACCCTCTAGAGCGAGTCCACCTGTCTAGGTTCGAGAGAGTTCGGGGGAGCATCAGCTGTCAGGGTTTTGTAGCCGCCAAGTTTCCAAGCCAAATATTCTGTTTAGACGCGAAACCTCCCGCCCAAATGATTTGAACCTCCCGCCGTGTCCACAAATCGACAAAGTATCTTTTGACCCGAAGCGAGGTGACGAGAGAAGGCGAGAGAGGCGAGTCGGTAAACTTAGCCTCTGTCGGACGGGGTCCGATAGCCATCGGACGGCGTCCGGAGAACCCGAGCCAAAATTTGGCTAAGTCCTGAGAACATCCACACTGTCGGACGGCGTCCGACCGTCACCGGACGGGGTCCGACAGTGCCGTTGTCACGCCAGCGAGCTCGAAATTTGGCTAAGTCCCAAACCCAACGTCTCTGTCGGACGGCGTCCGACAACCATCGGACGGCGTCCGACGAAGGTCGAAATCGCCCAGCCGACAGCGTCCGACGACCTCCAGACGGCGTCCGGTCGAACGAAGGAGCGACAGAGGGAGGTAATTTACCCGGTTTTGGAGTAGAGGGAGGAAAATCAAACCGAGGCAATAGTAGAGGAGGTAAAGTAGACTTTTTCCGAGAGAGAAAGGGGAAAAGTTTCCTCTTCTTTTGGTAGAAACCTTTTCTTTTTAAAAAAAAAATCTTTGAGGAGATTCAAAACGATTTGTGTTGATCATGCAGCTGCAAATACATGCAGCATCTCAAATGCAGAAAGTTTTTTTTTGTTTTTTGAGAAAAGTTGCAGAAAGTTTTTAAGTGAATCCAGCAACGCAGGCTGCGCAGCCTTTTTGGTCGTCGAAGAGGTGGGCCCTGCAGCGGTGCGGCCTGCTTGGTTTGGGCTGGGCTCACTAAACTGGGCGTCTTATGGGCTCTTCTTTGCAGGTCGAGCAAACCATAGTGGGCCGAGTGCGCCGATTTATTGGAAGAAATTTTGGGCCTCTTCCCTCTTTGACATGGTACTGGGCTGTTTGGTTGTTCAAGGTCTCGTTCTTTTCAGCGTGTCGTTGCGTTAGTGTAATACTGTAGCAAATTTGAGAGCCCCTCAAAAAGAGCTCTAAAGATTATAAAAAAAATAATTAAAAAATAGTTTTAGGATCTTTGGAATGGCTATTAAAAGTCACAAAAAATCGTTACAAATTATCACAACATATAGGCTATATAAAAATAACAACATTTGCTACAGTAATACGCAACGGCACGATACGCTGAAAAGAACATGGCCCAAATAGGAAGAGAATGCGTTCTCTTCAGCTAACGGGTTCAGAATCAGTCCATAATCGAGCTCGAATCGCCTTACCTTCGATAAGTTTAGTAGTTAAGACGAAAAAATATCAATTGCTGATAAAAAATGGTCTTTTTAGACCTTTCACGTGCAACGCTTAATCCAAACGGTTATGGTACTTACAATGAGGTTTCTACCACTGTTTCTTCGTATGTCACATAGGATGTAGTAGAATTAATAAGGAGAAAGAAGGATATGATTTCTTACTTAAGAAACCATTTCTATGCTCATCCCAAAGCTATAAAATTAATACGCAGAGAAGGTGGCTTTGAAGAAGAAAAAAGTATTAATTATGAAAATAATGTTAAGATACAATGCAATGAAGACATCGGATCTTTTTAGTTTTTAGGTGACATCCCACCTATAGAAATGATGTTTACAAAGCTTGCATTGGAACTGCCCTTGCACCCTAAGGGCATGTACGAAGGCATTAACTAACCCGTCTCTTAGTGATGATATGGCACTAATCAGCTGACATGGCACTAGAAAAAACAGTATTAATTACAACAACGACTCTTCCTCAAGAGTCGGCTCTAGACGGAAGAGATGATGCGCACGAGACGACAAAAAAATGCGTTGTAGCTCCCTCGTCTCCTCCGTCGTCTCCAAACACACAAATTTCCCTAAAATTCCCAAATCCATTTCCCCCAAATCCCCAAATCCAGCCCCCAAATCCACCACCAAACACACAAATTCCCCCAAATCCCCAAATCTAGCCCCAAGATTTGGTGAGGAAGACGCCGACGTGCGAGGAGGATGACGTCGCGACCTCCGCCGGTGCGCGAGGAGGACACCACCGCGGCCTCCGCCGGCGCGCGAGGACGACGCCTTCGCGACCTCACGTGCTCCGCCGCCACTTGCTGCCGTCGCCGCACCGTCGGAGTTGCTGCCGTCATCGCCGTCTCCACAGCCACCGTCCCTCCCCGTGGATGCCGGTCGCGCGAGGAGGAGACGCACCGATGTCCTGAGCAGAGCGAGCAGGAGCAGAGGAGCGTAGCGCCTGGCCAGGATAAATGCTCTTTGGCTAGGTTTTAATGTGGACTACACACTACTTGGACTCTCCTTTGTACAGACTTGTACTAACGTTTCATATGTCACAAAAAAAATAAAAAATTGATAGTTTTCAAAAATTAAACCATGCCGTAAAAAGAACATCCATGAAAAGTTTGATGTTGTTCAAATTTATTTTGAGTCCAAATTTACAAATAGGTTCCCCTTTCTTATTAAGGGCATATTTCTTTTCAATTTTCCACTTTTTAATTTTACTTATGATAGGTAAAAAAACATGGATTTGGAAGTTTCAGAATCATTTCTGCAAAAGAATACCCAAGACTAATTTTCTTCAAAAATTGAAAGTTTTTATAATGCAAGATTCGAACTAGGGATTTTATTTTTGACAGGTCAAAAAAGAAAAAAATTGAAAGTCTCCAAAAATTAAACCATGCTTGCACAAAGAACATACATAAAAAGTTTTATGTTATTCGAAATTTTGTGAAACCCAAATTTACAAATAATTTCTCTTTCTTATTAAGGGCTCATTTGTTCTTGATTTTCCACTTTTCGATTTTATTTGTGGTCGATAAAATAATGATATAAATTGAAAGTTTCCGAACAATGTCTACTAAAAACATCCAAAATTATTTTTTTCATAAATAGTTTACTCTTCTTTACTAAAGGAATATTTCTTATCAATTTTTGATTTTCTATTTTTATTTATGGTGGGTCACACAAAAAAGCATAAAAATTGACGCTGCATAAATGCAAAAAAACATGGTGGGGGTCCATAAATATATTTGAGCATTATAAATGTTGATTTCTGTAAAATAAATTAATAAATAATAGAAACATTGAAAAAATTTAAAAAATGTGCTTGTGCCTTACGAAACCAGTGACATTCGCGACGGCGCGTAGCCATTGCTAGTACGTAAGTACAAGATACTTAGGAGGGATTGCCATACACGAGTAACAATGTGAGGGAGTAAGCAGAAAAGCAATATGGAAAGTAGTCCACCATTTAGTGTACGGTGTAAGATGATATTTGTCGGTTTCTATACATGGATTTTGGATCACTATGAGAATTTTGGATCGCTCTTTTCACTTGGATATACTGTCTCCGTGAAAAGAAGTTGCGGTTAATTTTTAGACACACGTTTGACCATTTAATTTTTGGATTTTTAGACACACGTAGAGAAGCGTGGGCACTAGGGGCAGCTGGATGATCACAACAATCCAAAAGATCCAGATGGTTTACACTTGAGTTTGCTTAGAAGGCATTCAGTCAATTCATTCAAGGCGGTGAGGAACACCTGACCAGGACATTGTTAGCTCACATGTAGAAGATTCAATTAGCTTGCATGGTCCAATGACACGAGTCCGTACACGGCGCACCGAAAAAAAGTGAATTCATATTATAAACAAATAAATTATTTAATTACAGATTTGGCCAAGGCCAAAGGAAGGGGTGGGGGGGAGAGAAGTAGAGGGAGGAGTCGACGAGAGAAGCGAGGCGGTTAGCCGGTTAGGTTTTAAGAGAGCTACACTTGAGTTGTTGTTTTTTAAACTTGTGCGCCACATGAGCCTTTCGCTCATAAAATTTGTCAATTACTTTTGATATCACATCTAGCAAGTATTTGAAAACATTTTTAAAACTCAAGTCATTAATATTTGTGAAACTTTAGCCATAATTTTTATGGAAATATTCTGATTTGATAAGAAAAAACATACATGTAGATTTGTGTTAAAGTACTTTCATCATACTAAAAACAAGTAAGGTGGCTCGCGCGTTTGCGTGGCTAGATTTGTGTCAGCATATATATAGAGTTTTTTCTTTGACTCATAATTTTTTAGGGTAATCAACAACTCATAATAGATCTCTATAGTATATCATAACAGATTTAGAGTTTATCTCTAATATATAAGATCAGGTTTAGTTGTTATCTTTTTTATCGGATTTGGTGTGTATTAATCGGCGTATTGGATGGTGATCGATTGGTGGATGATTTTTAGCTTATGTGCCACATTGTGGTGGCTCCGTTTTCCTTTACTCTAATAATATATCGAGCAAGGTGACCCGCGTGTTTGCGAGGCTAGATTTATGCTAAGATATACATAATATATCAGATTAGATTTATAGTTTATCTCTAATATATAGATCATCTTCAGTAGTTTGTTATAGAGGTTAATATTGACCGCTAGATTTACATAATAATATGACCGCTAGATTTACATAATAATATCTATATTCAACGATGTAGATTTTTCTTTTTTCTATGATTAACGTGATAATTTCTACTATTTTTTATTAACGTGGGAATTTTTAGGATTTTAGGATTAATGTGGTGGCCCCGTTTAATTCTACTTTATATAGATAGTTGAAGATAATAGATATATAGATAGATTTGTCAGGTTTTCAATTTAAATTTTAACGGTAGTTAGTTTTCGAAGTTGCATGTTAGTGACCGTGTCAATAATTAAAGCAACAAAGTTGCACGTCTCTAGGTACTGAATTTGTGTAATTAAATTCCGGGTTTGCTATTTCGTAGGCGCCTGGAATTTGCGAAATCGTGCAGGCGCAAAAAATTCCACTAAATTTATACTGTTTTTCCACATTTCCATTTACTGAAAAAAATGTTTTGCGATAGTGGAATTTTTTGCGCGAGGTTTGATCTATTATAGATTTATTTTGTTTTCTGTTTACTATAGATTTCTTTTGTTTTCTGTTTATTATAAATTTTATTTTGTTTCCTTTTTCACGTCAAGAGATTTGTTGCTCGTATAATTTGCGAAATCGTGCAGGTGCAAAAAATTCCACTAAATTTCTACTATTTTTCCATATTTTCATTTATTGAAAAAAATGCTTTGCGATAGTGGAATTTTTTGTGTGAGGTCTGCATGCATATACGCGGCATGTGTCTGCACAAATGCTAAAATTGCAGGCACCTGCCTAATAGTGCCTCCCATTAAATTCTTTGCGATGTTTGATAGAAACCGATTACTCCATAAATTCATAGGCTGGTTTCCAGGTGTTATCAGTTGCCCACTGTAACCACTTATCTACTGTGCTATAGGCCATTACTAAGAAGGGCTTTGCCTTCACAAATCCTTCTTAATGCATTTGTTAACATGCCAAGTGTATACAATATTCAATACTTAAGAGGGCTTTGTTCGGTACAATCCTGTCTACTGCACTACTGGTCATTACTTGGCCAATCTCCACGGATGTTAACTATCTGAATTTCAATCATTGACAACTAAGGTTACAAGTGACATTTGGAGGAACGGATGCAACTATCTGAATTTCAACCATGGACAGCCAAGATGACAAGTGACGTTTGTGTTGGAATTAGGCCAGGATCAAAACGGCAAACTACAGATCAAAACACAAATCACCATAAACTTCTGTAGCTTCGGCTCTTGTACCGCGACCAAGATTAAACCTAACAATTTGGTATGTTTGTTAGCGTTGCGAAGCAGTGAGATAGAGCAGATAAGCGAGTAATTCTGCAGGTCACCTGAGCTATTGTAAATATTCTGTTTTATTTGCTTCATAATGTATGATTTGGCAGTGCTCCAACCTTTTCAGAAAACTGGAAGAAACAAGTGACGGTGAAGAAAGCTTATTGGCTGCAGAACTACATTCAACTAGCCACATCCGGTCTGAAATCAATTGCAACTTGAACAACAAGGGATACAGATCATACAAACCACAAAACACTGAAGTGCTTGACATGTTGGCAATACATCTCCTTATGAAAGATTACACAGATAAGTCTGCATGCCCTGCCATTATGTTACACCGCCATATACAAAGGTTTTCTTGCCTGACGACTCATGGAAACCAGAACCTCCTCCCTAATGCAGTGCTGTGAGGACTGTAGACCCTTCCACCTGCATGTAGAAATCGATTAGGGTTAACAGTTCTTTCAACAAAATGTCATAGATAAAATATTAAAAAGGGAGCTCTACACTTGTACTGTGTCAGTATGTGCAACTATGAACATACATGTTCAGTCTCCATTGTCGTGCATTATGTGTTCCTACTCGTTCAAATTAGCGTTTTGAGTACCCAATTTGATGGACTACATTCTTATTCAGGTATTAACAGCCTCTTGGTTAAGTCCTCATTTCTTTGTTTTACCTTGAAGGTTGCACCACAGATTTCTTCTTCATTTGCAGGAACAGCAGTCACCTTGTTCTTGGGGTTCTCATAGCACTTCAAGCCTCCAAGGGCATTAGAGTAGAAGCAACCTGCATCCAGTATGAGAATCTGTGAACAGAACCAAGATGCATCTACATACTAATTAAGATACAGAAAGCAGAAAAAGGATTACCAGATGCCTAACATTACCTTGTGGAAAAGATGCCAGTGACTTGCCACATGATCCTTTCAGCAGGTCAATGCTGTCAGAGAAGGCAACACAGCCATCAGCAGTTATCCCCCAGAACAGTGGCACCTTACCCTCAGGATCCTGTGATTGGTCACAACAAATTTCAGCTCAAGCACACATTCACAAAAAATTACCTGAACCACAAAATCAATCAATGCAAGCTCATGAGAGTGATGCAGCAAGCCAGCAACAGTAAACTGTCATGGCTCTTGAGATGAGTAAGCTTTTATCTCTTACAGATGCCACGAGCAGTGAGGATGTGGACTTGTCGAAGAGCACGAAGGCGTAGCTGCCGGTGAGCTGCGAGAGCATGAAGCTGGCAGGGTAGGGCGCCCTGTCCCTCAGCGTCTTGTACGCCTCGATCACCAGGAGCACCTCGTTGGCTCCCTTGGACAGCCCGTACTGCTGGCTCAGCCTGCCCAGGTTGTCCAGCACCCCCTCGAACAGGCAGAAGATCTCGTCCTTCGCTGCGAAGGACCTGCACAGAAACCAAGACGTGTGCTTTCAGCGAGCAGCTGTTTGGATGATGGTGATAAATGCATGTATCTTGGATTCTTGGCAGTATCACCAAGATATGAGATTGGGCATGCGGAAAAGTGAAATAACAGTAGCATGTCTCCATCTGGAACAAAAGATGTTTTCTTTGTGGAAACTGAAATTCTTGAAGACATGTTGCAAGAAAGTATAAACATTCCATAAAATGTATCAATTGAGCTAACGACATAAGTGTAAACCTTATTTCTCAATCAGATAAAGAAGTGAAAACCTTCCATAACAGAACCACTTAATCAATTTTAAGGAAAAATTAGCTACGGAAAGTACAAATTTATCAATTGAGCTACCGACATAAGTGACATCGAGTTCTTGCATCAATGGCAGGAAATTTGTAATATCCTATAGGGTAATTGCCTCTTTTCAATTATGTTTTCTCTTTTTGTTTCTTTAAACTTCTGTGAATTAGCCTTTTTGTCCATTTTAATACATTTGTTACAGGTTCCTTACTTAGTATGCCTGGGACTTCTTCAAATCCTGCTGGGACTTCATATGCGACGATCTTCTAGTGGCCCTCCAATGCATCTTCAACCTCGATAGGACCGGCTTGACGGCTACCAACAATGCCCACATCGTTTTGATCCCCAAAAAAGATAGCCCAGTCTCCGCATCCGACTACCGACCCATCAGTCTCATTCATAGCATGGGTAAACTGTTCACGAAAATTCTATCCTCCCGTCTGGCCCCTTTCATGAATGAGCTCATCTCACCCTGTCAAAGCGCTTTCATTAAGAAAAGGCACATCCAAGACAACTTCCTCCTCGTCCAAAGCTGGGCCAAAGCCCTACACAGAGCACGGATCCCTGCCCTCTTTTTCAAGCTTGACCTCGAAAAGGCTTTCGACTCGGTCTCCTGGCCGTACCTCCTAGACAACCTGCGCGCCCGCGGCTTTGGACCCCGATGGCGTGATTGGATATCCCTATCCCTGTCCACCACTTCATCTAGGGTACTCCTAAATGGTCGGACCATAGACCATCTGCTACAGGTTCCTTACTTAGTATGCCCGAGCTCCTAGACTAGGGCCTTGTTTGTTTCAGATTAAATTAAATTAAATGAAAATTTGTTATTTTTGTATAACCCAAATGATGTAATGTTTTGTAGTCATTCTTGTGGGGTTTTAAATAGTACTTCTTAAGGTTTGTAAAATATTTTTTTCATAATTTTTTAAACTCGTTAAGACGTATTATGAGGGGATCACAAATTTGCTACAGTAAAACACAACACTACATTAATCTGAAACAAACAAGGCCTAGAACGATGCAGTATGTTTGGTGCCTAGCAGCTCAGGTCTCTACAAGGACTGAATGCCATGGTGGTCCTTGAGAATGCAGAATTAGGTGCAGGCGTGCAGCATCAATAACTTAATGCAAAGATGCACCTAACATTGACGATTATAAACCCAAGCATGTTAACAAAAGGGAGCAAAAATGCTCGCAATATAATGATGAATTGAAATAGCAACCGAGTGGAGAATTTCTTGGATGCTGCTACTTCACTGAATCTGCCCAGTACAGACTTGGATACGAACAGGGGGCAAGCAGGACCCATCTGGGCCAGTGGGCCACCCACTCCACCTTTGTTTTCAGATCTGTGGGTATCAGAGCCCCACTGGCTGCAAGCCTGCAACCGCAAGTGCCCTCTACTGTGAACTGAGACATGAGAAAAGCACAGCACCAACAGCAGCTAAAAGAAGGGTGTAACACCTGGCCCAAAATCGCTGAGCCTAGCTCACCTATAGGGCTGGCCCACACATGCATAGCATCTACTTAGATTTTTCGGCCTCGTTTCGTCCAAAAGAGTTAACCTGAGGTGATATATTTGACTCCAACAGACATTTTATGCTACTACAATTCTGTCTCAATTAGTAATGTAGGACTAATCCGAACATCGCATCCACATGAGCCTCACAACACATCAGACCAGAGTATTACAAAGGGATAAACCAAGATGGTTTCATAAGCATCCTACGCTCCTAGTAACATGCCTAATACTGACATGAGTCCTTTGTGATTGTACAAAAGCTACCATCAGATCATGGAGCTGTCACTTCTCTTGGATGATAATTATCCCATTGAAAACTTCTGATTAGCCTGCTAGTGAAGAATATGTAGGCCCGTTTCTTGTCAAGTCGATCAGTGGAAGATCTGGTGGGTTTCTTCCATTAACACAATCCGTGCCTTTGTCTCACCTCTCCTTCACCGTGCCACCAACCATTACACACAGCATGGATGCTGGGAAATCTAGCTCGATACCCACAACAGTTCATCATGGATGCTGGACGATAGTGAATTGCACAACAGTTCTACGGTGGTTGATTGGTAGTATACATTAGATCTAACCGTTCATCTTAGAGGGAGAGGGTTATGCTACTTATACTGGTCAGGTGCAGTATAATTAAATTGTAAGTAGTCTAGTCAAGTTAATCAAGTTAGGGCAATCCTTTTGCCCTTCCCTCAAAAAAAAAAATTTGTAAGTAGTCTAAACGGACCGATATATATATATATATATAAGAATTGTCCATATGGAATTTAGTCCATTGTAAAAGAGCTCAGAGAGCTAAATGAATTCGCAGTTTGTTCATTTTCTTGGCTGTCTAGCTCTGTATTTTCAGAGGGATTATACAAATCTTATATCTAGCCAAAACCATGCCATGATCAGTGAGAAATCCCAGTGGTTGAACTCAGTCGTGAGGTTCAGAACTACGTGAGGAAAGAGAGAGATGAACAATAGAGGTTGGTGGCTCGGTCCCTCATCTTCATGAACGGATTTATTGCTCTATCGCTTTGCCATAGGAAAGCAACGTGTCCTTGGCTTGGACAGGGAGAAAAACCGTCTAATTATTGGCACAAGGCGTGTGAAAAAAATTGTTTTTTTTCAGATTGCTGTGAAGGCATCACCCAACACATTTTTTCAGAGAAAGACAAATGCTTGGCAAATCCACCCTGTTTAAGACCCAAAATGATAATTTTGGTAGTGAATTTTTGTGTGTCAAAAATTGGGTGCTCCGATCATGTGACTTGTGACATGGCTAGTGACCACCAGATGGGGAGAGAGAGATGGTAGCTGTAGCAGATGAGATCATGTCCTGGAATGAAGCTTCACCAGCTAAAGAACAAGGAACAGAGCAAGCTACTTTGTTTCTTGCCAAGAACTCATCACTTCTCAGTTCTCACCCGTGATCTACGCAGGGCGCGAAATCAGTTGTTGGATTCGCGCTCAGATCCCGCGAAATCCAGAAATCCAGAGGGAGAAAGTCTATCTAGTTCTTCCTCGCTCTGAAACAGAGGAGCACGCAAAGTACCTTGGGCGGAGGAGCGACTGGTTGGCATGGGAGTAGGCGAGGTGGCCGAGGGACCCCAGCTGCAGCGACACGGCCGGCTCGGCGCCGCCGAGGAAGCGGCTCACCAGCTCCGCCGCCCGCGTCTTCGGCGACGGCGTCCGGCTGCCGGCGGCGACCAGCTCCGCCGGCACCTCCACCACCTCGCCGCTGAACACCGCCAGCATCTCGGCCCCCACCTTCGATCTACTCGACCACTCCTCCTACACTGACGCTACGACCATAGGCGCGTGGCCTTCCACACTCCTTGGGCTCGACGGCGGCGACGACGACGGCGACGGCGTGGAGGAGGGAGAGGTCAGGCAGCGATGGAGGAGGGGGAGAGTGGCGCCTTATATAGCCAAGAACGCAGGCCGGGGCGGCGGTTCAGGGCGTGGATCCCACGCGTTGATTCCTTGTCACCTTCCGATTATCTGAAATCCTGGCTTAATCAAGCTTAAACTAAAGCAGACGTCTCGTCTCATCGTCTCCTTTCCACCGGTAACCATCCAAGTATCCAACCCCGGCCATGAGTATGATCTCAGCTTTACGAGCTCTTACCGTTCAGAATTAAAGGTGCGATTTTTTTTTTCAGAAACATGGAGCATGAGAGGAGAGGGTTCTAGAGAGTGTGGGGAAGAGGAGGAAGAAGAAGGCGACGGCCGACGGGTGAGGTGAGGCCGTGCGCGGTGGAGTGGAGTGGAGTGGAGTGAGGTGCACTCGATTTCTTGTGCGTGACGTGCGTGGCTTTGGCCTCTTCCATCGGCGCCGATATTTCCGCGATCTGGCCATGGTTTTCTTCGAGAAACTGCCGTGGCCGGAAGGCTACCAACGTGTTCAAAATAATAGTTTAACCTTTTTCCTCGAAAAATAATAGTTTAACCTCGTTCGTTCGGCCATTTTATTCATTCAAATATCAGATCTCATACATAACTAACTTTAGTTCAACCAGCTTGTTTCTTTAGCTTAGCCGCTTTAAACATGTTCTTGGTTTTGAAATTCGAGGAGCCGAAATGTTTGTTGATGCATGCAGCAAACCAGCAAATGCTTGCACGTATGCACAACATGTTTTTTTTTTAGAACAATACCACTCTTTCATTCCTTCAGCTTCCACGAAATTACAACCAAGTCCAAAAACAAATTTAAAATTACAACAAATTCACTAGAGGACCTGATCGAATAACACAGCATGAAGTTTCCCTGTCTCACCACGCCGGCAACGAAGAGAAACGTCATGGCCAACATCGACGAGTTCCAGAGCGGCTCATCCAGGCAGTGGATTGAAAAGCCCTTAACACCAATCATCGTTACCGCACGAAAATTCAACAAAACCTGAAAAAAAGAACACAACTCCACAAGGAACACAACGCCGATGATAACCAACAGCATCAACTTCGACGACGCCGACGGAGTCTCCACCGACTGCCCCAACCCTACACCTCCTACCAATGCCCTCATCCCCGTTCTCCATTGCTCACAAGAAAAATGATCGAGAAAAACCGCTTCCCAAGTTGTAGCCCTAATTAGGGATGGTCTCGCCACTTGGGCTGCAGCCTCCTCTCCTGTAATTTCCCTAGGCTGAGTCCCCCTTTTTTCTCCTTTCTCTCCCCCCTCCCTTCTCTCTTTGTATATAATGTACAGTTCGTTCTTCCGCTTTAATGAAATGGCAGTACTCCTGCCCGTTACCTCAAAAAAAAAAAACCTCGTTCGTTCGGCTTGTTTATTCATTCGAAATTTCGAATATCCGATCTCATACATAACTAACTACAGCTCAACAAGCTTGTTCCTTTAGCTTATCCGCTTTAAACATGTTCTAGGTTTTGAAATTCGAGGGGTTGAAATGTTTGTTGATGCATGCAACAAACCAGCAAAAGCTTCCATGTATGCACAACATGTTTCTTCCGCAAGTTCTTGTGCGAGTTTGCTGAAATCTTTAGCGCCCCGCCCATGCCACCTTTCAATATCATATTTACAAGTAAATTACACCATAAATTACGAAATTTTCTTGGGGAGGTTTGTTTGGGTTGTCAATCGCCTAGTTTGTACATCTACATCACAAATGTGTAGTGTGGCATTATCATTACCACCAATTTATACATATTTTATATCTTCTCTAATATTGACATGCCATTAATCATTATCATAATTGTGATAGCTTAGTACTGATTTTACATGTCTCAGTACTTGATCCATATTAGGCCATCTCCAATGCAGATGCTTAAGTAGGTGATTAGAGAAAAAAAGGGTTTTTTACCACATCAGCAAATAGAGGTGCTTAGAAGAGAGAGAAGATGGCTAGGTTGGCATCGACTGCTACCCGGTGCTTGCGATCTTTTTTTCTACAGCTGCTTTTCCTTCCCATCCCTATCGAGCAGCTCCACCGGCTAGACACCAGCTATTGAAGATTAAAACGCCTGGTCAAGGTGCTAACAAGGCAGTATAGTTTATAAGCACCTCCGAAAGCTCTGATGCTTTGGAAGGAAGAGTTTTTATACGGGCTTAGTGATGTGGTACTTTAAACACGTAACTCTAAGCACCTTGCATTGAAGTTGGTCTTAGTAACCCAGAATTAATTCAGATGTGCAAATTAGGAGATTGGTGACCTAAAAATCCACCACCACAAGACCAATACGTGGACAGAATCGTCCACCACGTTTTGACAGATAACGACCGACATGGCAGTCCGAGTCCCTCCTGTCCATGGAACAATCCTTTTTCCCGCGCAAATTTGTGCCATGCAAATTGTCTCTCACTGGCAAGTAGCATCGCAATCCCGTTGGACACACGGAATTATGCCTAATTACGCACTAAACAAATTGCAGGAACAAGATTTTATTAATAATCGCAGGGAATCAAGATGAGCACTTAGACGCCGCTTTTGGTAATTGTAGTCATTGGAGAAGAGAACAAGGGGATGAAATCAATCCAGTAACCATGTGACAAAAGATTTGAGTCATGTTAACCGAGAGTCTCACTACTACAGAAAGTTTCATATAGCAAACATCTCATTAAAGACGGTGTTCTGATTCGCAGCAAAATCTATCTCAATAGAATGAGAGCATCCAAAAAAAATATTTTTAGAGACATAGCCATCTCAGATAGTGATTTTACAACCGTCTCCGATAGATGATTATTAGAGAATTCTGTATCGGAACCGTCTCTGATACTCTTTGAGACGGCTACTATATAAAATTATCTTAGAAAAAAAACCGTCTCCAATGCCCACACATCAAAGACGGTTGCATATATTGGAGACATTTTTAAACCGTCTCTGATACTTGGATTATAACCGTCTCCGATGACAACTTAAAACAGTCTCTGATGGGATTTTATACAGTTGTGTCTAGAGAATAATGGCCTCTTGTTTCCTCACGTTGTACCATGATAATTATTGGACGATGCAAAGTTCTGGTTGTCATCCCACACATTTTAAAAGCATTCTTATTGGATCAATTGAGAAGCCTATTTTGAATGTTACTGTACGTGTTCGTCCGTGATGCCAGGCAAAAGAAATGATTTTAAGGACCAAGCAAAATCGAATTGTCATGAAGAAAACAAGGTTAGAAGATGACCTAGCAACCTGATTATTAGGCAACTTGGGAGCATGACCCGTAACCATACTAAACAATAAATTTGGAAAACAACCTGATGTGTGGAATGATGGAAATGATCGTTCCTCAGATATTTCTCGTAGGAAACAGATATATGGACTCATATTTTCTTTTTTTGAGCTAACAGAGCTAATCCAGAACAGTGGTCTGCGTCATATAGTTATTTATCTTATGGCCTTTGGGGAGTTATCATGATATTTGTAAGAAATAATTAATTTATCAAGAAAAAATAATCATAGCTTCAGCGTTTAAGTAAACTAGCGCGATGACCCGGGCATTTGTGCGGCTATATATATTTATTAAACCATAGTCATATTAGACATAAATTTATTAGATTCAATAAAAATCAACACCATCCATTTTATCAAATTCAACTAAAAGCATATTTGAAATCTATTCAGAAGACCCACTGTATAGTTTGGATTTTTATCCAATTAATAAAATGTCAACCCTTTTAATTGAGGCATAATGAATTTATCATATTTTTTTTTCTTATCTTTGACATCTAATGAAAAAGATGTGTGGTTGAGAGGAGAGAAAGAACACATGCATGAAAAATCTTTTTGTATCCTGTTTAAGAAATATGATTTAAAAATTATCCATGTTTAATCTGTGACATGAGCACTTAAATGTGTTCGTGCTGCTTTATTTATTAGCGACAGAGGTATATCTTCAAGACAAGTATGGACTAAAAAACCTAAAACATTTTTATTTTAAAAATAAAGATAAACAAATAAGAAGATAAATAGAAAGTAAATTAGTCTCTGGTCCTTGCCACCTTTGAGTTTTTCTCTCCTATCTTCTATTTTCAAAGCATTAGCTCCCTATACTCTATATGGGTGCTCCTTGTCATATCGGAGTGAGAGCCTCCCTATGATCCCGCTCAGTGCCTCCCTCCTAGTTTATAAGTCATCTATTCTCTAAACTTCTAATCTCTAAAGTGGTTTTATCTACAACCACACTTAGACATCTCTCTATATACTCCCATCGATTGTTTCTCGCCACCTCCAAGTTGTCTACTATTTGGACTTCTAACATCTCGATCTACAACAACACAAACTCCAAAAGTTAATTTAGTATAGAGATAAACTTATCTCAGATTATAACATACAATCTAGCCAATCTAGCTACAGAGTGCAATATCAACAAGGAGTTTTATTTTATTGTAACAATGAAATAACAACAACTTGTTTCTTTTCTTTTTTGTATTCTACACACACTGGCATGCCGCAACCTTTTTCGTTGTGCAGAATTTGTGTGTCATACTAGGGAAAAAGGTCGACACTCAGGGTGAGGAAGAGGAAGGCAACGCCAGAGGGTGGACGAGATGGTGGAGGAGGGGCGGCAGATGCGGTGGAGGACGAGAACAGATGCGGTGGAGGACGAGGAGCGGAGGCGGTGGCAGTGAAGGAGCTAGGCCAAAGGGTGGTAAAAGATGGTGGAGGAGGGGCAGCAACAGATGCGGTGGAGGAGGCCGGTCAGCCCAAATAGACGAGCGAGAGAGAGAAGGGAGAGAGAGATTAAAGATGAGGGAGAAAGAGATTATTCTAGATGGTATTCACGTATGCAAAAAATCGTCATGTCACTAGACATGTCAGCAAAAAACCAACCTAACCCTAGTCAAAAGATCTTTAAAGGACGAGCGACCAGATAAGTTCGATATTTCGGTTTTCAATGTGTAAAATTGAGACCAAATAGGAACATTTTTTAAATAAAAACAAGGCAATTAGCGAAGCCTGTGTGCTTGATGCAGTGGCTTGTTACATCAGACGCCATGCTCTAGCTAAAAAATATCTCGAAGAGTATTCTGGCCATTACCGAGGAGCAAGGGATCGTCGACAAGTGGCTCAACATCTGTGGCGAGAAATTGACGCTTTGACTTTGGCGAGTAAAATATGATCAAACATCATGGGGTAGTTTTTTTTTTCTTCGCTCAAATCCATTTGTAAATTTCTGCAACGAGGCCAATATCTCATCTTTTATATTACAAACAATCTAAGAAAAAAACCACGATTTTACAAGACTAGTCCTGCCTCACAGAGTGTTATTAAGTTCTAAATGCTAGTGTAGGGCAACTACATAATTACATCACTATCTCTTGGAGCTATAATAGCATGGCTGGCGTCTATGACACCTTAAAAAACAGCCTAATTAACATTTGCCCAAGACGAGGTTAATCTTGCATCACTCTCATAAAAACACATCCCTTTTTGGCTTTTGTTGTCCCTTTTTTCCTCAGAGCTTGTCGCAAGGCTACTAAAAAAAGTTGGATAAAAACGGACCGTACTTTCCGAAACATCTTAAGAGACTCTTAAAATTCACCTTATAAACACGATTAATTGTATCTATAACATTACTAAATGGTCTAGTATCACTTTTTCATTATAAAGTTAATAATTCCCATATGGTATTATAAAGTGCGATCTATTTTATTCATACCATTGTGTACTTTTTATACCCCGTATGTCCTATTTAAATTTACAACAAGATGTCCCTCGTCTCATCTTCCTCATCTCTTCTCCGCCAACTCTAGTGGTTGATGATCTCTCTCCTCCTCCCCCAGCCGGCCACTTGGCCAGCCATCCTCCAAGGCTCCAACTCCAGCCAACCCTGGTTCCTCCTCTGCATGATGCGGAACCGCTACATGCGAACATTGCACAGGAACACCGCTAGAGCAAGCAGGGGGACAGCGCCAGGGTGAGCAGGGTCGAGTGAAGGATCAAGATGTTGCCTAGGGAGGTGAATGGGCGTCATACTTGAGCCTAGGTCTCTTTCAATCCTTTTCTTCACCAAGGTCGAACCAAGACCTCTTCCTTTCACTCCTTGATTCCTTTCCTTACGGAGACGAAATCGGGCTTCACAAACTTCCTCAGCACACCACACAAAGTTTCGGGTGGCTTGAGGCGACGTTTAGCCATATAGGAGTTCTCAACCTCTAAGAGTAACA
The DNA here is from genome assembly GCA_005191435.1 of Raddia distichophylla. Taxonomy (NCBI): domain Eukaryota; kingdom Viridiplantae; phylum Streptophyta; class Magnoliopsida; order Poales; family Poaceae; genus Raddia; species Raddia distichophylla. Next base: position 278,246 of record SPJY01019923.1, on the reverse strand, counting down.
AATTCGGTGAAGAACGAGTTTGGAGATGGCTAAAAGGATGAAGCTAGCTCACGGGGGCACTCGATTCCACTTCTCAATCCCTACTCAAAGCTTACATCAAAGAGGCTTGGGGTGGGGAGATGAGTTAATACTATTGTGGTTGCTAGAGGTGAGTCTTGATGAGAATGAAGTGCTAATTAACCCTAGCTAGTTGATGCAATGCTGTTATATAGGTGAGGGACTCGGGCTAACCGTTGGGTAGATAATTTCTGCGTGCACCGAACACTCCAATCCAAAGGCTGGATACACTGATGTAAAATGTCTCCAACAGATATAGAACCAAAAAAACTTGAATTTTCGAAAATGAAATAAAATCAGGGAATAGACGAAGAAGCTCACATCTTGAAATTTTGGACAATCTGACGTCCTGAGCAGTGGACACTCAATATTATTTGAAAAAACAAATAAAGAGGCCCAAATTTTGAAAACACATACAATCTAATGTCCTAGGTACAAGATATTCCAATACTTTGGACCAGATAGTCCGACACCTGAAAGTGTAAAACCAAGTGATTTGATGTTGGGATGTGATGTGTGTCTCTCTCCTAAATGTGTACTTCATCCAACGAGCACTTGAGACATCTAAAAGTTTTTTTTGCCGTGTCCCTCTTAATAGTCCGGTTGTCCTTGCGACTTAATTAAATTTAAACTATAACATACAAGTTTAGGGATAATCGAGTTTCTTCTCTTGTCACCTTTTGAAGGGTTCACAATGCTTTCTCATGCACATTAATAGCAAGTAAACCTACTTGTTTACTCAATTCAACCATTAATCCAATAATTGTTTTGTCATTATTCACAAAAATCAATCTAAGGGCCTAGATACATTTTTATCAGGGAGTATGGATGGCTTTGGTGTCATCAGAGCGAGCAGGGAGCGGCGTCAACGCCCTAGTAGTTGGCGGTTTGCCGAAGAAGGATGAAGGCCTGAGAGAGGAAGGAAGGGATGAAGAAGAGAGTAAAAGCATTTTGGTCATTTCAATGTTAAAATGGCATGCATAAAATAGAGTAAACTTTATAGTGGCATCAGAGGATTATTGACTTTACAATGATAAAAGTGAGATAAAACAACTTAGCAACAACATAGATGTCATCAACCCCATAAACAAATAAGACAAGCTACGGCTGTCAGACCCATACTGACTATCTGAGCTGCTGTTTTGTGTTCTGAAAAAACTCTCTTATATTATTTGAAACAATGGGCGTGCCCACGGAAATGGATAGGACTAGAGGCCCACGAATTCGCGATTTCTTTTGTGGACTGCAGAGAGAATGAGAATCTAGCCATGTGATTCATGAGTGCATGCGAATGGGAATTTTTCTTAAGCTGATCCTAATTGTGTTCGTAGAGGTCGATTAGTAGTATAGATGCGCTGCAGAGGAATATGGTTGAATAATATCATCTTTAATCATATATAATAATGGTGTGGGGTCTCTTTTTAAAACACAAGTAGTGGCTGGACTCTGAATCTCCAATTATGCCCTCATCACTGAAATGATGGATTTTTTAATTTTCATTTTGCAAGGGGAACATGCTGAATACTTTGGTCAAACCATGAGCTTATCATAGTTTTTTTTTCTGGATGGACAGGTAGTTTGTCGATCAGAGGGGGCATATTAAAGTGTTTTTTATTTCTCCCGTTGCAACGCACGGGTATTTTTGCTAGTACAGTGTAAAAATCACGAAATCGCCTCGGGCTCAAACTCTTCCCACGAGCTCTGGCGTGCCTCCCCTCCTGGACCGGCCCGCTGCTACCTCCAGCCTGCCCCCGCTGGGCCTCATGCTGCCTCCTCTCTCTGCCTGGGCCGCCTGCCACCTGCGTGCGCTGGGCCTCGCGCACTGCCCGCATGGCCTACACGGCTGCTGCATGTGCACCACGCACAGCACCATGCATGCACAGCACAGATTCCTTTTTTTCTTTTCTTTTTCTTCGCCTTTTCTTTTTCTTTTCTCCTTCTCAACTGCACAAACAAACATATATCCAAATCTCACCAAAAATCATTAGTCCAATTGGAAAATCACTTCATCACACTATATTTAATATATTCACTCAACAATTTTCCTGTCTTTTTACAATTTTCAATCTTCGCATGGTGTAAGTTAACACACTTAAGGGAACTTACATGGAGAGATTCAGATTCTGCAGATATTAGCATTCTATAAGTTGGTATATTTTCAGAAGCGCAACCTGAGTTCGACATTTCAGAGGATGAGAGGAGGCAGCTTAACCTCTTTCCTGAGAAACTGAGAAACTTAAAAGAACCGTACTTAATTAAGTTGTCTTAATCAAAGGCTTAAGTCAGCATTATATTGCACAGTACCATAGTAGGCCATCACAATCAATAATAGAACTCTGTTCATTAAAAAAAACCCAGAGAACTCTGTTTCCTTGACTATGATTAGCTCGTCACTATGTTGGCGTATTAGTGTTGTAGAAAATTTAGGGTAGATTTGTCCTTTCAACTTTTAACTTATCATGAGAATGACAGGCACTTGGGTTTTCTTACACAAAGCTGTGTTTTTTATCTGCCTGTATGATATAAAATTCAACTTTCCAAAGGTGCACCGAGGTTGCTCCTCCATTGATCAGCTCGAAGGCGATTGCTGACACCCGGGGAAACGCAATCCCAGGAACTGCAAGAGCAAGCAAGAAAAACCAAACAAAGAATCTTATCACTATAATAGGGGAATATTTACGGTACATTGAACAAATTTAAGCCATCCAGTCCTCTCAATCTAACAGTACAGATCTTAAATTTATTAGCACCCTAGTATTTTCTAGATGTGTACGATGAAAAAAGCTTTTGTAATAATCAGTTCACATCCAAGTACCTAACCAGTGAGCCTCCTGCACTTTTTCTTGACCTGATTATTCATCGAATAGTCCAACTTGCTGCATTACTTTTGCATATGATTACTAGACATCTGATTGTGACTGTCTCGGTGTAATCAGTTCTGCACTACATGCCTGCTTGGACGAAGCATCTTATACAGGGAAACGGTATGTGCCCACAGTTTCCTGAACCAGACGACGATCTAGACCAGGTGAAGCGATTCCTACGAGGCGTCGGAGGCTAGGAAAACTATATGGTTCGATTATTCATTGGCATCAGTACATATTTTTGCACGGAAAAATATTCAAATTTCTCAGTGCACAAATGTAGAAACTCATCATAGTCCATTAGATCCAATCTATACAATCCAAATACATTGAGGTGGGACTCTCTCTCCCACTTATGCACTTGTGTGCAAAACCATGATGATTGTTTTGCATGTTTCTATGTTTTAACTAGACCACTGAGATGAGATCCAAGGGTCAAGATATGTTTTTTGCATTTGTGCACTGAGAAATCTTTTGCACCAAGATATGTCCCTTTTTGTATGTATGTTCTCTGCCTTTGGATTTCGCTCTGAGATTCATAAACAGCTGCTCCCTCCTCTTACATGTTTTTTTGCAAAAGGCCCTTGAACCTTTTATTTTAAAAACAATCGGGTCCTCTCCTCCTTTCTCTCTCTTCCTCTCCCACCCGACTGAGCTCTCCACAGCGGTGCTGCTCTGATGTCGGCGACCTCCTCCCCCCTCCAACGCACGACCTCCCCGGAACAGCCTCCTCTTGGCGCGGCACGACGTGATGGCTCTGCGTCGGTGACCACCACCATACTCGGGGCGCGACCTCGCCGGTGCTCGGGGGAGCCACCGTGGAAGCAACGACAGCTTCCCCCGACGCAGCGCGGCTCCGTCGTGGCTCAGCGTTGGGGCCGGGGTGGTCATCGATGCCGGAGCCACCGTGCCATGGCCGACTCAGCCTGGTGGGAGGGAGAAAGAGAGAGGAGGAAGAAGATTCGGTTTATTATTTTTAAGTTCTATGAAATTTTTCATAAAAATTGGGTTGACCTAGCGACCATCTCGAAACATATATCCAACGCTAAAGAGGATGCACGTAGAAACATATAACGGTGATAAACTGCATTTTGCAGAGTATTTTTTTTTCTCTCTATGCTTTTTGCAGGTCGAATCCTTATACTAATCAGGGGCCTTTGTGACCCTGTTCTTGGACTTGCCTTTGTTTCTTTTTTCTTTTTCCATGCAATGCACATGCTTGGTCCGAGGCTCCTTGTAGCTTCAGTTGTATGTATGCGACTGCCGGCGGCGGGCGACGGCGACGGTTCGGCCCTGGGTGAGCGGGTCTTGGGCCGATACAAGGCCGGCCTTGAGGTGCCCGAGGGCCGGATGGATAAGTTGGGCTGGTGCGGTTTGGATGAGGGTCTCAAGTCTCACCCGCCACCATGGAGATATGGGCTGGGCTGAAAACGCTTTATGGACGGCCCGCATGCTACTCCGTGTGGTCAATACAAAACTTATTAATCCTAGTATTTGTATTGGATAGCCCTTCGATTTTGTTCTTGTTTTCTCCCTTTTTTTTCGTGTTCTAGTGGATTCCTAACTGCTGGCTACTTCTTTCTAGTGGTGGGATGACCAGTCATGTATTTTTGCTTATAACTCCTTCCCTATGAATGAATGAGCAGAGCTCCCGCAATTCTTTCCAAAAAAAAAAGTGGACTCCATTAACGTATAAACTTGAACCGAATCCTTATTGAATTGGATTTTTCTATTCGAAGGGATCATAAAAGAAGTACCCCGTGAATACTCCACCACTATAAGAAGTTTTTAACTTAGGTGAGTCAGTGGCTCCCCGATTGATTGACCCACAGTAATACCTATGGCTTCCCCTAATTCAACCAGATCGTCATGAGTGGGACTCCGACCATAACACAATTGATAGATTCAAGATGTGCTTCAGCAAGTAAAGGGGTTCTAATATATACTAGTTGTGCTCGAAATGGTTGTGTTCTAATGTGATATTTCAATTTGTTCAGATGGATGGAAAAAGGCATCGCACATTCAAATATAGGTTTCTCAGTGAATCCGAACTGTTGTGCTATTTGTAGGTACGTGATATAGGTGGATACACATATGCTTCGATTAAAATACCATGTGAAGGAAGGCCTCTTCATTCCAAATAATACCTTCAATTGCTGCGTACAAGATACAAGTTAATAGCTGCTATTTCTATATATTAAAAAGACAAATGTATCATCCAGATGAGCTCGCAATGGCAATGCTCACTATGGTAAGGCCGGGGCGGAGGAAGGAGGCAGCGGGGGTGTGCGGAGCAAGAGGCAGAGCGAGGGGGAGAGGGGCGCGAGTGAGGAAGCAATCCCGCCGGGGTGGGCTCCCGACGGGATACCGTCGTCTAGTTGCCCCCTTCAAATATAGGTTTCTCATTGATGGGTTTCTATTAAGAGAACCATTAGGAAACATATTCAACAAATCCGAACTGTTGTGCTATTTGTAGGTACGTGATATAGGTGGATACACATATGCTTCGATTAAAATACCATGTGAAGGAAGGCCTCTTCATTCCAAATAATACCTTCAATTGCTGCGTACAAGATACAAGTTAATAGCTGCTATTTCTATATATTAAAAAGACAAATGTATCATCCAGATGAGCTCGCAATGGCAATGCTCACTATGGTAAACAAGATGTAAAGTCCCATAAGGCAGTATCCCCAAAACATGGGAACCCGAAACCTAGTCCAGGTGACCACCAACAGGGTGCCCATCAAGCTCAGAAGAAGAAACACGAACGCAACAACAATCCCGACATGAAATTCAAGTACATAAGCTTTGGGGTAGACTCTTGCTGTTTGTATTACTAGGGCAGATCCCAATCCAACCAGCATGTTGAACATTGGACCAGCAAAGCAGCCAGCAATGGCGATCATAGGTTGGCCAGCTTTTGCCAGCGCGATGTCAGCAACAAGGTCACCCACAGAATTCCCCCATGCCAAAACTGTCATGCCAAGTATAGCTGGAGAGAAATTCATTATGACTCCAATTGCTGCAAGGCAGTTCAAGAGCTCTCCAGCCATGGTCGATATCCAGAAAACAGTCATCATGAAAGAAATGAGAGTACTTGCAATACTTTCTGTTTCTGGGACATCTTTCTCCAGGAGGAAGTGGGATAGAGCCAAGCAAAAGCTAACCAAAAGCACAACAGACCAGAGAGGGAAGCGGATTTGAGGGAGAAGAAACACAATTTGGCTATCCAATGGAATGAATGAACTGAAAGAATACACGAGTATGAGAGGACAGAGGCAGATGTTTGCACAGATGAAAATTTTGTTCCATTCAGAAGGAAGCGTTGATGGTATTGTAAGCTTCAGAACAAATGTGACTGGCCATTCCCAAACTTTCATTACCTGCCAGAGGCAGATAACAATCAGAATCATGAAAATATAGACGACGAGAGGAAAAACTTTTATGCTTCCATATAGTCTCACTCTCACAAGCAACCAGGAACTAAAATGTCATGGAAATGAGTGCTTCAAAGGTCTACGTTTAAGTGCCACATTTACTTGGATTCTGAGACTCATGATAGAGATGCAAACAATACTCCAACTGAATGGACAGCATTGTAACAACAGTGATTCTACGTAGTTTCCATTGTTGCATGGTGATACTTGCAACTATGAAGTTAGGCAATTGAAAGCCTACCAACACTACCAAGGATGGCATTAATCACACATTCTGTCTCACTAAAAGATAACTGATGGACGGTGGTATATTCTATCTAATAGTTCAGATTACTGGCATGTGTATTCCATCCAATAGTTCAGACTTCATACTGGAGGAAACGAGATTGTTAGCCCATTTGAGCAAGAAATAATGTTGCATCGCTGAAACTAGTTGAAGTTGTGAACTGTCTGGTAAAAGCTAAAGAATCCACTTTTGTGGTCCTAGGCTGAAACAGCCTCAATGAGCTAGAAAATCCTTGGTTGTCTCATGAGAGAACGAAAATTGGTTCCGTAAGTTCACCAGATTATTGCAATGAAAGAAGAATGATTATAAACTTCTATGTGTCTTGTCCTTTGTCCACTAGATTTTCACTTTGTTTTAGAATCAAATAACTAAGAAGTAGGAAGACTCGAGAGCCTCATCTTGTATTTAGTGGTTGATTAAGGGGCTTTGTGTAATAGGGTGGTTTGATTAATGAATCAATCACTTCTTCCAAAAAAAACACTAGCAAGAACTATCTTTTAAGAGGAAGAAAACACACACCCTAGCCAACTTATCCTCTATTAAGTCTAAACATACTAAACAAATACCAAATTAAAGCTAGATCAAAAGTTTACTCATCACTACTATAGATAAGAGTAAGAAAACATTCAAATACTCAGCAAGGCCTGTTGGATATTTTGCTAAATTATTGTCGGAGTATAACTAGGGTGCTTTGGTTTAGTGCTATTTTCAAAAGTATGTTATGGACCTATTTGTGGCGTATGTGATGCTCATCTTTTTTTTCTTTTTTGGTCACTTCAACAGCCTTGCTAGTGTAAGAGACTACATATACTAGACTTTAGATGGTTCAACAGCCTTGCTAGTGTAACAGGGGTTCTATGTTCAAAATCAAATCAGATCGCACAATTACTAAAGCTACCTTAGATGGTTGAAATACACCTATGAACTATCGTCAATAACATGAGCACTTTTCCTCCCCGTGCGCAAAATGACTACCATCTCCATAATTATTCAATATTTATTTTCTTGAGATCCAAGACTTATTGCATCACAGATTCTGAGAAAATTTCGATAAAAATTTAAAACTAATGATTCCTAAGCGTTTCCTACCATGAGCTAATTGCTAACATATTTGAATGTAATCTCGAAGCTTAGGCTACAAGGGTAAAGTCAACAGATTGACTATAGTTACAACTCAACAACATCTGAACACTTGCGATGAGATTTTTCAAGTAAAATATGCAAAATATACTAGAATCGATGTGCATGTCTGGATGCCTACTCAGTGTAGGCTGCATTGACCATAGAACTTTTAAAAATGACGCAATAAACAAACGACTCGCATTGGATGCATACCTTTGTGAGCACCGTCCACAAATTCAGGCTGTGCTGCTTCTGATGCTGCATTGTGATTGGCAAATCCATGGCGAAGCGGTCGACGCCATTCGCCATCTCCAGCTCCATTGAGCTCACCGCCTTTCCCTCGGCCCCCAAATCCATGTAGAACACTAGCCCCGCGAAGAAGACGTAGAAGAGAACGAGCCCGACAGCTTGCCACAGGAATATCTCGCCACTGAGGTAGATGTAGAAGAGCCCCGACGCGGCCAGGAGGTAGAAGAAGGCGTCGCGCGCGAAGGAGGCGGGCGGGACGGCGAAGGGCGCGGCGATGAGCGCGACGGCCCCGACGACGAACGCGGAGACGAAGGCGCCGGCGGAGAGGATGGCGGCGAGGCCGGCCCGCGGGAGCGCGCCGCGGCCGCGGAGCGCGGCGGCGGACGCGAAGGCGTCGGGCGCGCCGTTGCCGAGCGCGAGGAGGGTGACGGCGGCCATGGAGGGGGAGAGGCGGAGGCGCGCGGCGAGGCGGGAGACGGCGGGGGAGAAGTGGTCGCCCGCGGCGGCGGCGAGGAAGCGGAAGTGGAGGAGCAGCAGCAGCGCGAGCACCGGCAGGGAGAGGCGGCGGTCGCCGCGGAGAAGGCAGGTGTGGATGGAGGCGTAGTCAAGGATGCCGGGCGGCTCGGCGCGGACGGCGGCGCCGGCGCCGGCGGCGGCGGCGGCGGTGGCGGTGGCGCCCTGGTGGGAGGCCATCATGCCATGCGCCGTCGAGGTGGCGCGATGTCGAGCGCGCGGGGAGTGAGAGTGGGGAGGCGCCGAACCGTGGGGAAGGGAGGGGGAGTGGGAGGTGGGGTAATCTGGCGAGATGGCACCGACGGCGGCGGCGGTGGCGGCGACGGCGACGCGGAGGGTGGTCCCGCCGGAGCGCAGCACGGGGAGCCGCGTGAATGGGGCGATGCCGAACTTGCCGGTGGTGGGTCCCGCCGGAGGAATATGGGCTGGCTGGATGGATGGTGACGAAGCGCAACACGGCCCGTCAAGGCACGATTCCCAGGCCCAGTCACGACGAGGGAATAATCATAAAACTGCCGCTCTCACCCAGGGGTGTAAACAGGTCGGATCGGATCGGATACTAGCTAAACCACATCTTTGTTCTATAGTTTTTTCTCGAAACCGGATACGAATACGGATAGCGCGGTTATAGATACGGATACGGGATATGCCGGACACGAATACGGGACGAATTCGGGTTGAATTGAATACAATCACGAATATTTGTCGAAACATATAACCGTTCAAACTATACATCTAAGTTCAATTAAAACAATCAGAAAATAGGCCATATCACATCAGTACATCAGTTATCATCAATTCACCATGACATCATGTGATTCATGCATAAGCATACAGGCGATACAACACATAAGCTCATTAACATATAATCATTATCATTACAAAATACCAATGAACATTAATATAGTTCATGTCTCACGAAAAAGTTATATTTAAAATTTCCAAAGTCTTTCTTTATTTTTGAGAATTTTTAAAACCCCATTTCTATTTTGTTCTTTCGAAGGAAAAGGTTATTCTATTTTTCTAGGGAGATTTATCCTATCATATGTAAAGTATTATATGTAAAGTATTATTCCATATTTGGACTCTACTTTTAGAAATTTATTTCGCATTTTTCTGAGCCATATACTACTTTTTACAAATTTTACCGCTTTTTTATAATGTTAAATACGAAAACAAAAAGGGAAACTCCACTTTGGGCTTGTGGCCTTGGGCTGGTGGCCTAGTGCTACTAGGATGGGCTCGGATATCCGATTAACTTGATTCTCGGATATCCAAGTCCGAATCCGAGTCCAACAGATATGATCATCCAATGTCCGAATCTGTATCCGACTAAAAATATCCGAGTTCCAATCCATATCCAAAAAATATCCGAGTTCCAATATATCCGAATCTGGATCCGATCAATCCAGTTCGGGCATTATCCGACCCTTTTTCACCCCTACTGTTGGTGTTTGATAAGAGGCCATCTTTGAGATAGGCCTTGGTCCCGCGGATGGTCCGTCTGTCCGTGGGCTGGTGGCCACAACCGCCGCGTCCCACCGCACCTTCTTCGGCCTTGACCGAAAAGAACTGTGCATCCCCGGGAGCCCGCAGCCCGGGGAAGAGCACGCAGGCAGCTTGGTTTGTCGTTTGCCCTCCTTGGCAGGCAGCGACCAGTTGTTACGCTACACGACGCCCCCAACGGGCGGCGCGAGGCTGGCTCGGTCCAGTCAATGCTATATTGGGGATAAAGGAAAAGTGCTTGCTCCCTAAAGAAGGTTTCTCCCCGTATTGGCGTTCCAAGACAAACACGTGTTCAGTACTAACTTGATCAATTTCTCCCTGTAGGCTCGAGACCAGACAGAGCCCCGGAATGAGACAAGAACATTGCCACTAAAGCAAAGACCGGCGCGGGGCCCGTCGCATCAGCCCCGGGCGACCCGCCGCACCTATAAAAGAAAGGGCCCTAGACCCTTTCGGGCCAAGCAGTCTCAGGCGATTACAAGCGCACAAGCCACATCCACATCCGAAGCTTCCTCGACAGTAGTCTTAGTCCTTAGTCACCATCATTGTAAACTCGGGATCGGCGTCTCCAAGCCCGGTCTCGACACCCTTGTACTGTTTTCCACCACGTAAGCAACAAGACTGGAGTAGAGCTGTTACCCGGCAGTGGGGGCTCGAACCAGGGTAAATCACTTGTGTCTTCACGGTTCGTATTGTTCTCCTCTCTTCATTGTACGAAGGATCCGTACCCGGATCACCGAATCGCACCAGGCCCTTGTTCGGGAAGACAGCGCGGCCTTAGCCCCCACAGGCTTGGCCGTTGGCCCGGGCTGCTGAGAAGGGTGGGGATGGGCTGGCTGGATCGCGACACGGCCCGTCAAGGCACGATTCCCAGGCCCAGTCACGACGAGGGAATAATCATAAAACTGCCACTCTCAGCTAGGGGTGTAAACGGGTCGGATCATATCGGATATTGGCTAAACTATATCCTCATCCTATAGTTTTTCTCGAAACGGGATACGGATACGGATAGCACGGTTACGGATACGGATACGGAAAATGCCGGACACGAATACGGAGCGAATTCGGGTCGAATTGAATACAATCACGGATATTTGTCGAAACATATAACCGTTCAAACTATACGTCTAAGTTCATTTAAAACAATCAACAAATAGGCCATATCACATCAGTAAATCAGTTATCATCAATTCACCGTGACATCATGTGATTCATGCATAAGCATACAGACAATACAACACATAAGCTCATTATCATTACCAAATACCAATGAACATTAACATAGTTCATGTTTCACGAAAAAGTTATATTTAAAATTTCCAAAGTCTTTCTTTATTTTTGAGAATTTTTAAAACCCCATTTCTATTTTGTTCTTTCGAAGGAAAAGGTTATTCTATTTTCTAGGGAGATTTATCATATCATATGTAAAGTATTATTCCATATTTGGACTCTACCCTTTTTTGGATTTTTAGAAATTTATTTCACATTTTTCTGAGCCATATACTATTTTTTTTTACAGATTTTACCACTTTCGGATAATATTAAATACGAAAACAAAAAGGGAAATTCCCCTTTGGGTTTGGGGCCTTGGGCTGGTGGCCTAGTGCTACTAGGATGGGTTTAGATATCCAACTAACTTGATTCTTGGATATCCAAGTCCGAATCCGAGTCCGACAGATATGATCATCAAATGTCCAAATCCGTATCCGACTAAAAATATCCGAGTTCCAATCCGTATCCGAAAAATATCCGATCCGAAGATATCCGAATCTGGATCCGATCGATCCAGTTCGAGCATTATCCGACCCGTTTTCACCGCTACTCTCAGCACAAGCGGGCTTCGTAAAATTTCACTCTCAATGACATGTGGAACTAGGGTTGCAAACAAGTCGAGGTCAAAAACGAGCCCAAGATTGGCTCGACATTTTGACGAGCCCCAAAAGTGAGCTCAGCTCGAGCTTGGTAACACCTCTGAGCCAAGCCGAGCCACAAGCCAGAGGCGTTTTTCGTGTTCAAAATCTGTAATCGAGCCGAGCCAGACTAGGCTCGGTCCGAAACGAGCCGAGCCTAACGAGCCCTAAAAGTGAGCCCGGTAATAGCTCCGAGCCAAGCCGAGCCTGTCGGAGCCGAGCCCGAGCTGAGCTGCGAGCTATGAGCTATTTTTCCAGCCATAGATATCTAATTATCTATGTGGAATCATAATATCTAATTATCTATGACAGTAGACGAATGATATTTCAACGAAATTATTAGTTGAGAGTGCTCGGGCTGGCTCAAAAAATTACGGCCCAACTCTCAGGACTACTCTCAACACAAGCGGGCTTTGTAAAATTTCACCCTCACTGACATGTAGAACCATATATATATGACAGTAGACTAGAATTATTCAACCAAATTATTCGTTGAGAGTAGCACATATGCACGGGCCATCCGTAGATCGTGGGCCGAGCTTCGGCCAGGCCAGCCGAACAGCACGCATAATTCAGCCCACTTGAGAATGGGCTTCTTCGGCCAGATGGAATAAGAAGGAAAAAATTTGAGAAATCGCCCTCTTAACACTAATAATGATTTCATTTGACAAAGCAAAGTTTTTCCAGTGAAATTATTTAAAAAAACATCCGATAGCTTTGGTGACATCATGCAAATATGCAGCGAGTCAAGCACGTGGATGCTGGCTGGACCATTTCAACAGTGGAGCTGCCCGGTCGGCGCCAGTCCAAACCGACGTCACGTTCCCCCGTTTTATACGGTTTCGGCTTGCTCAGTGGTCAACAAAACGGCTCGCACTATGTGAAATGTTTAAAGGCTTCGTTTTTCTCGGCTTATCTTATTTAGTTAGGTCATGTTTTTTTAGCTTAATAGCTTAACGACTTATCTAAGTTTTAAAAATACATATGGTTTGAGTTTTTTTAATCTATTTTTCAGTGCTCCGTTGGTGAATCCTAACACTTTAAAAAGCAATTGAAATGAAATGGGTCCGAAACTCAAGACTACCGCGATAAGTTCTCGAAGTTCAGTCATTTCAACCGACCAACTGTATCATTCAGATCAGCTCAAAAGTACAGGACCTAGTCTTGAAAATACGATTCACTTCGTTCAACTTGTGTTTTAGATATTTTAGAAAAGTCTCTGAGATAGAAAAAAAATTGGATTTTAAAAATAAAATTTATAATTTAAACAAAGATGAGTAAATACACATATTAATCAAATAAATCAGATAAGCTAACAAAAACAGCCATAATTCGTCTGAATTTTAAACCTCAAAGCAATTATTCGCCAAATGGCAGGGAGAAACTAAAACGTCTGAATGAAAAAAAAAACGTTTATTGACAACCCGTAAAACTTTAAACTGCATCATGAATTGACTAATGATCATATGACGACCGAGACATCCTAATGGGATGTACACTGCTATAAACAATCATTCTATATAAAGAGCTCCATATTATCGATAGATGACACGGGCTCGTCATTGACAAATATAATGAAACGGAGGAAGTTATACTTGAGAAGAGAATGCTAACACATCACTAACCATCTAAACAGAAAAGTTACGTTACATTGCAAAAATGCTCAAGTAGGTACTTATAATTTACATCTCGCACTAAGCATCCTTTCAAGACATTAATACTTAGTTAAGCATCTTTTCTTCTCATTTAAACACTCGATGATATCATAGGTGGAAAATAAAAATCCGATTTTCTTTTCTAAGTATCGGTCCCTCTAATAACATGTATTGGCCTAATTGGAGCACAATTGGAAAACTCATTTGATCGTTTGCATCGAATATCAATATGTGCTCATTTGATCCAACGCATATTAAAACTTCAATATGACGGCACTACTGACGAACACCGTTCTTTTTAGCGGAAAAAAAAGTTTACAGTCTTGAGTAATCAATCACATAAAGTGACTTCATCTCTACCAATTTAATTTTGACGGCAGAGGATACCAATACCATCAACACATACCACTAGAACGACTTTGATGGAAACACCGTTCCATCTTCTTTGTCACTGCAAGGTTTGCAGCGACAAATCTTGGGTTATTTTCATTTTTAAAGTGTTCTCTATCCGGCTTTCTAAATGAAAAAATATATTCTTTCGTTTCACTAAAAATTACACCGGATCAAAATACCATTATTGTCTCGATAAAATGTGGGACCATACTCGGTCCACCCATTATTGAGATAACATAATACTCTCTTCGTTTCGCAATGTCTATTCATAACACAATATATATTCTGACCGAAGAAATATTAGTTTCAAGAAAAAAACAACATAAATACTATTCGTAGTCCTATTAAATAGCATGTTACAACTAATTTTTTCTTGCTAAAGCATTTAATTAGGGTAAATTGTGCAAACATCGCAATAGCTACACTTTTGATATTCTCAATGGATAATAAATATTGTGAAACGTATTTTTTTGAGACTATGGAGTGATATTTTATAGAATTTAATATTCTTAATGGCACCGGGGCAAATTTTCACAAAAAAAAAAGAGAAAAAAAATGCAGCCATCTTGCTTTGCTTGCCTTGCATACGAGTACTCCTCCTCATCAATCATCCTCGTCGTATCGTATGCATCATTCGACATCTTTCCTTCTTCTCCCCCACACACCATGACACCAATCACCGGCATTATTACTAACTCGATGGCGAAGCAAATGATACTAATTTCTCCACCACTAGCAACGTATTAAGATCTCAGGAAACGAACCATCGTGATTACCAGCTCATTACTCCTACCTTCCCCTCCCTCCCTTCCACTTCTTCCTTCCCCTCCCCGCACGCCGCGCCCAAACCGCCGCGCGCCACCACCACCACCTCTGCTGCAATGGCGTAGCACAACGACGCAGCAAGTGCTACGGGTACGAGTAGTTCGGTGCTAGTAGCAACCAACTCGAGGAAGACGCGGTCGCTTTCCAATCGACGCCACTGGCCACCACCATCTCCCTCATAACTGCTGCGTGCTTCCGGTTCCGGGTCTTTATGTCGGCGCGGTGAGGCGGAGGCGGGTGGCCGGCGGCGCACGCTCTCACGTTCGCCTCGCGGGAATCTTTGATCTTGCCGCCGCGGGGCTCGGTTCTTGGTTGCTTCTTCTTGTTCTTGCTGGCCGCCGATGGTGGGGTCGTCGGCGAGGCGGCTGGCGCGGCGGGTCATCAAGAAGCCGCTCGAGAAGGCAGGGATGGTGGGGCTCGCCGCGGTGGCCGCCGCCGCCGCCGCGCTGCTGCTGCTCTTATGCGCCGCGTCGCTCCACTGCTCGGCGGCCGTCGGCTCCGCGCTGTCGGCGCCCAAGAAGCTCTGGAGCGGCGGGGTCTCCATCGCCGCCGCCGGGGCGGAGGCGAGCGCCGGTGCGGCGGCGGGGGAGTGCGACCTGTTCGACGGGGAGTGGGTGTGGGACGACGGCTACCCGCTCTACGAGTCCAAGGATTGCCCTTTCTTGGACGTCGGGTTCCGCTGCTCGGAGAACGGCCGGCCGGACGCGTCCTACACCAAGTGGCGCTGGCGGCCGTCGCGCTGCGATCTCCCCAGGTTGGTTTGGACTTTGGAGTTCGTCAGTTCTTGCTTGTCCCCCCTCCATTTGATGTTGGATTTGGGGTGGTTTTCAGGGTTTAGATAAGAATTGATTAGAACACATAGTTTCAGTAAGCTTATCAAAGCGATAGATTTAGACATTTTTAAATGCAATCCCTTGCTGCAATCTAAGCTTTCAACATGCACATTGTTGGTGGAATGAGAATAAATTTCGCATTTGCAGCTCCAACTTCCAGCCTGGCCTTTCGGGAGATGTGGAATTTGTAATGTTTAGTTGGAATGTTCGGCTTCTAGCACTTAATCTAGTGAATTGGTCAAAGCCAACATGCTGCGCTATTGATAGAATGAGTATTACATTTGGTGAATGCTACTCGTCAAAACCAACATGTTGCGTTGTTACAGAATGAGGGTTAAATTTGCAGCAGCAGTTCTGACTTTGGGTTTTTAGGAGAATGCTTGGTGAGATATGGATCGGTGGGTGTGCATTTTAAAATCATAACACTAGTTAATAGTAGATTATTGGAATACGAGGCTGTCAACGACCACCCCCACCTTTGGGACTTGGGAGTGCACACCACTATTGGAAACTCCCCCATGCCTTTTGCTTCCCACTGTATTAGAAAATACTACTGCTATGCATAGCTAGTCTGTTGGTTACTTAAATGTTGTTGTTTAATTATTCTGTCTGTCATGATGTTGCCATTTTCCCACTTTTGATAAAAGGTGTTTTCTCCCTGTTATTTGCTGAGTCAGCTGTGTTATATCTGTCTTTGATGCCATGTTCCGCTGTTATTCTTGACAGTAAAGATGTCTACGTTTTTACTTCAATTTGCAAGATTCTTGTACTTCCCAAAAAAACTTTTGTTACTTCTATTTACCAATGCGTTGTTTTTGAAACTTTTAGATGGAGTTAAATTTTGCTTTCCTTTATAAATGCTAGCTGTAAGAGATTTTTTAAAGGTAATTGCTGCTCTTTATAAATGCTAACCATAAGAGATTTTTCAAAAGTAATTTTTGTTGTTGCTATGTTAGGGAAGTGTTATGTACTGTGGATAGAAGTTGAACGATTTGGTGAAAAGCATGATCGAGTTGTAGTTGTAGAATGTCATGATTGGCAGATTTCTTTTACTTTTATTAACACCTCAAATTGAAACTAATTTAATTTTCCTTATGAAAAACCATGACCTAATATGAATAACACCGATTTTTTTTACAATAATTTCACATACTAATATTAGGGCGGATGGTGTTAGTTGTGTGGGTTAGCGCCACATGTAGTATTGTAGCCATGTTGAATGTTGATTGGCTCGTGGTATGACCATTATTATAAACATAGCTAAATCACATCTGATTTTGTGCTATTTGCTGCCATTTAGGGTCTTACAGAAACATTTACGGTATATTTAACATGTGTAGGCAGACAGTTGGTAGGGGTTATATGCTGTATGAGTAATTGAGTATGACCAACTCCAGCTGCTGCAGAGTTTCCTATGTTTAGCGCATTGATGGAGGCATGTATTGAATTTGAGTCGAACTATAATTCATTCCATGTTTGTGAAGTGTGTTTCTCAACTTCACTCATACAAAAGTTTAGTATTTATCTGTACTGTGGTCTGTGGATAACCTCCAGAACTTTGGAAATCTAAGAACAATTGCTGGACACCGATTTATTTCTAGTATATAAGTTAATGGTTTTATGCCTTGTAAATCATGTCATTCTGATGCTTACAGTTTTGGTTTGAGGAATAACCTATATAATCCAAACTTAGCTGTATCATAATTGATGTGAACTTCTGACTTAATTTTGATTTCGTAGATTTGATGCCAAAAGTATGCTGGAGAAGCTACGAAACAGAAGAGTTGTATTTGTTGGTGATTCAATTGGAAGGAACCAATGGGAGTCTCTACTTTGTATGCTCTCTACTGCTGTTCCTAACAAGAGCTCCATCTACGAAGTTAATGGAAGTCCCATCACAAAGCACATGGGTTTCTTGATTTTCAAGTTTCAAGACTTCAATTGCACTGTGGAGTATTACAGATCTCCTTTTATAGTCCTTCAAGGTCGTGCGCCAGCTGGGGTCCCTGAGATTGTTAAATACACAATTAGGGTGGATGTAATGGATTGGATGTCCGAGCGGGGTAAGTGGAGGGATGCTGATGTGTTGATCTTTAACACGGGGCACTGGTGGAATTACGAGAAAACGACCAGAGGGTAAGCACAAATATTTCAGAATTATTTGCTTCATACTGCTATTAATGATGTGATAGCAATTCTGTCTGTTGAAGATTAGTATTTGCTGTTCCACATTCTTGTCATATATTCGTATATAATTTGCCGTTGCCTGAGATTAATGTAGCAGTCCTTAAGACTTCTTATTTATAATTAGTTTATCTATAACAGCTTATATGGATTTTATGTACTTTCTTGTCGAGAACCTGTGCTGTTTGAATGTGATGGCGGATGAATCATGAATGGGATTTATATTTTGCAACGCCAAAAATTTGGTTGCGGACCGAAATAACCGGATCTCGCGAAATTTCAGCGAAATTTTGTCGAAATAAAAATAGAGATTTTGAATTTCAAACAAAAAAGTTATGAAAAATAGCAAACCAAGGAGTCAAACCATGCACCTCATGTTTGGACTACTC
This sequence comes from Raddia distichophylla, assembly GCA_005191435.1. Lineage (NCBI taxonomy): Eukaryota > Viridiplantae > Streptophyta > Magnoliopsida > Poales > Poaceae > Raddia > Raddia distichophylla. Next base: position 260,020 of record SPJY01019923.1, on the reverse strand, counting down.
ACCAAGCTACCATAGGTTCTCAAAAGAAGGATATTATGGCTTCTTTTTTATATGTTAGTCTCAAGTTTATAAAATCATTTGAATTCAAAAAATCCGGGAGGTGATTTAAATTTTCGTTCTGGACCAAAATTACCGAAGTTCACAAAATTTCGGCGAAATTTTGGCGAAAAAAATCCCTGATCATGATACTGTTCTTCCTTTTTCACGTCAAATATTTTATTTAGATTATCATGATTGCATCTTCCATTTATTAAAAGCTGGAAGCTAATGCCACCCTTATGTTTTATACCAGAGGTGCTTATTTCCAAGAAGGAGATGAGGTGAAGATGGAGATGACTGTTAGTGATGCTTACCAAAGATCAATGCAGACATTGTCTGATTGGCTTCATAAAGAAATTAACACAAGCAGGACCCATGTCATCTTCCGTACATATGCTCCTGTACACTTCAGGTCTGCATAATGGTCCACTTATCTGTACTTTTCTAAGGGAGTTTACTTGTCTGTTACCTTGCTTAAGCATTACTTGCGAATGTGTTTATATTCCAGGCAATATAGTCAGATGCTGTTGAATGACATAACAAGTAGAATTGTTGAAATCACCTGTTATGTTATTTATTTAAAATGTTGTTCGTTCCATTTTCACCAAAGCATTTCTGTTGACTGTTCTACCTCTTAGCTGTGCTGTTTTCACAAACTTTACCAAATATATGGGCCGTCTTTGTAGAAAAGCCTTACCTCCTGGCATGTATATTGGCTGTTTGTGAGGAGCTGAGCTGAATGATAGACTGAGAGAGAAACAGCAATAAACCATAGGCCCCTCGGAACACCACTTAAGAAATTCTCCCGGTGCAGTTTCCTATTTTATTTACTTTTATTGTTTATAGTAGTCAGTTTTCAACAAGAAACCCTTATCATATGTGATGCACAGTTGACGAGTGCCCCAACAGATAAAATTTTGCAATTTCTTAGCCATTAAAATGCAACTGAATGGTGGCTTTCTGCTCTTCAAGGATCAATCTATGCTTTCCAATGATACATCAAGCTGTCTTTACTCCTTACTAGGGTAATTCTTATTCTTTTTTTGCAGAGGCGGGGACTGGAAAACTGGAGGAAGTTGTCACTTGGAAACTCTTCCAGATGTAAAGCCGATTGAATCACTGGAGCAATGGGCTCACCTGCTTAAACCAGTGAACGATCTTCTAGGGAGCTACATCAGACCCAAGCTACTTGGGTTAGATATATTGAATGTCACACAGATGACAGCTCAGCGAAAAGACGGTCACCTCTCAGTATACCTAAGCCCTTCAGGGCCTGTCCCTCGCTACAAGCAGGATTGCAGCCACTGGTGCTTGCCCGGAGTCCCTGATACCTGGAATGAGCTTCTCTACGCCCTCTTCATAGAAAGACAGGCGAAAATAGATGAGAATGTTTCACTTGCTGACAGCGAAGCACTGAACACTGGCTGACAAAATCCAATGGGCGAGCAGCTTGATGATGCTCTCCTCTGAAGAGCGAAGGAATCCAGCAATTTACCATGAGTCATGACAGGGGAAGCTTTACTGCTTTACAAACTTCATGGGTGAGAATGCCGTCGGCCCGCTCCCCAAGTAGATTGCCAAATGGCGACACACATTTTTGGAACAGTGAGTGTTATGTTTGGAGGAAGCTGCCCCACTCTGTGCGTTGTGATTTGTAGCTTGCCTAGGTTAGCGAGGAACCGAGGGAGATGTCCATAGTTTTAGCTTGCATTGTGAAGGTGGTTTGTGTGTTTCATACGGAGCCTCAGGTTGTACCAGTAGCTATGGGTTCAGTGAATGATGTACATACATATACTAGCCGCGAAAAGGGCGGCGGTTTCAATCGAAGGTCCCGCAGTGAATGTAATTCAAGAATCCGTATGATTGAGCATGAAGGGTTTTGCCCGATGAAATGAATAGGCCACGTTTATTTTAGCTTAAATTAAAATTAAAAATTACTGTTGGAACTTGTTATTTTTTGGATCGAACGCTATATCGCTTTGTAGATTTTTGAAGACTCGACTTTTATTTAAACAATTGTTTGGGCTCTTCAAACATCCTACTGTTGATAACTTTTGCAGATTATAATCTACTTTCTAACCAAAAGGAAGGCGAACACAGTCGTTTTGCAGCCCTGGAGATGTTGGTCAAGAAGCTCTCCAAGTTGGCTGTCGCAAGCATTGGCATGGGTGCGTCGCCGTTTTGCCGTTGCTACGGCCACCGCCACCGCCACCGCCGCCGCCGGCCGTCTTCCTCTTCTTTCAGCCGGACGCCGACAATGGCACCCAACGCCGGTGGTGGCTTCCTTTCGCAGTTTCTAGCAAGCCTTCGACTCCGAGTAGCAGCTTGCAGCTTGCAATTCCAAGCATGAACCTACTGACCATTTATCATGTTATAAAAAATCAGAACCACCGCACCATCAGCATCCGTTGTAGTCTAGCTGGTTAGGATACTCGGCTCTCACCCGAGAGACCCGGGTTCGAGTCCCGGCAACGGAATTTTTTTTTCTTTTGGTCTGGTTTGTGCTGCTATGTTCTCTTCCTAAAAAAATCCCTAGGTTTGTGTTGTGTTATGTTTGGGTCAACGTTGCCATCCCCTTTTACCGTAGATACAAGTATACCACACGTACAGATAGTGCAAGATACAAGTATACCACACGTACATCCACACTTTGTAAATAGACGATGTATTATTGTCCAAAATAAAGCCCTGTACATTAATTACGATGCATTGCTCTACGCGCGTCTGAGGACTAAAGAATCGGGCTAATGCATGCACCACGCAGCAATGTCCAATTCAAATATTTCAGACTGATTGTTTAGCATCTCCGGCCCATCACATAACTGACATAATGATATAACATAAGATGTAAAAATAAATGGTTAAAGGCTATCAGCTCTCTCCAGCAGTCCAGTCCGCACTCTCCAGAAAATTAACATAACTCGCAAGACATAAAATTAAAGGTTATAACAAGAATACATGATCAAGGCTCACAAATCACTGGAAGCTCACAAATAGTTCACTGCCCAGTATGTTTTAACCCATCAAATTGGGCGTTGCCGCCTGCTGGAATAGAGGTTACACAGGACAAGTTGTTAAAAATTGTAGTCACACTGCAAGCTCCTAGAAATGGTAACACCAAGACAAAATATCTGAACAATAGACATGTTAAGAGGCAAACTGAACAAACATGAAAATTTAAGAGCAATCCAAAACAGGGGCATATAGTATAATTTTCATTATTCCATCTACCCATATGGGTGACATACTGCTCTTTTCTACAAATTTTCATAACCAGATCGTAGTTTTCTGGAATTGTAAGCAAAATCCTATGATGATACCATAGGAAAAAGTGGTCACTTTGCAAGCTATACGATTATACATAGCCAGAAGTAGACGTTTTGGACTAGTAAAAAAAATCTGGCAAACCATGCCAACAGTACCAAATCCAAATAACAAGCACAGGCTAGTAGTCTAGTCATCGAGCTCAATGATCTTCACAACCGAGGAATCCCCGACTTTCTGGCAGACAACAACACGATCATGTGACTTAATCACACCAGAAGCTTTACCATGATCAAGAGCAACCTTTAAGACCGACTCATTTGTAGCGTTGGTAGACTCGGCCTGCAAGACGAACACCAAGTAAAAACTCTTTCCACCAATCTGACCAATAATCATAGTAATGTCAAAATCAATTCAGCATATTAATATCTGCTCAGGAATTGAGAGACAGAATCAGTGCCTGAGCAGTGAACAGCGATCCTGTAGGATAAATCTTTAAACCCTCAAAAAAAGTTCAATTGAGGACCTAAGTGGTCAGCCACAACCCTTCAACTTATGACACAAAGTATACTGTTTTGGTTACAGCGCCAATTTGCACTCACAGTACTTGGACTCGATAAAGCAACCTACCAAAGTCTGAAAAATGTTTTGGTTAACCAAGCTTATAATATCTTGCTAACTGTTTGGAACTGAACCTGTATTCTAGTATAATTGCTTACAAAAGGTGATTTATTAGGAATAGTGGATGTGACGGAAACTAGAATATTAGAATGTGACACTACTAGCCTAGTGCTACTTTCTCAAAAGCATACAAATTTTATAGGGCGTTTTATGATAATAGAAAAATTGAAAGAATGCTACTCCTTCAAAAATACATGTCATGCTAATCTACCCTTCCCCTACATCCTATTCATTAATCAGAAGGATGTGAGCTAACAAGGCATTTTCGTTTGTCATATCATGCCATGCTCATCAAAGATTTGAGACATATCATCAGATATACACAAGAATCCATTCCTTTCCTCATGACATGGAACTAGGGGTCACATGTTATGCAACACCGAGCATGTTTTGCACATATATGTTTTGATTTGCATAGCTAAGAAAGGAAAGCTAACTTACTGGATGCCTTGGATCAGCAAGCATTGGGAAAAGGCCTCTAACTATGAGAGATTGTCTTGCCTGCAAGACAAAAATACAATAAATATAAGCTACAATAATGCCAAACTTTTAGCATGTGCCTCCATAATTATTTTTGAAAAAAATATATGCTAGTATCTTCTGTCTCTATAGAAAAATGTGAACAAAAGAAATTGTCCAGTTAGTGCTGAAAGAAAATTGCACACACGATGGATTTAGCAAGCGTTCATGGAAACATGTACTGGGAGGATAAAGTAAAGAACCAATATGTATCAATATAAATACAAATTTCACCAAAAGGTAGGAAGGATGTTCATCTATGCAAATCACAAGGTGCTAAACTCTATGAAGGACAATCTTATCCTACCATCACATGAGACAAACTGATATATTGCTCCTACATATTGAGTTGAATACTGTTGTATGATAAATATTGGATGCCACCACATAAAACTCCATAAACCCAAAGCTATTTATTACATATTGAACAACATGGTAATGTTATATATTGCTCATATTGCACAGCTAGAATTCAAGAAAAATATATCGTACTACAATATATCACAAACATAGAAGGAAAAGGGTGTCCACGTACCTCAAATGCACCAGTGAAACTCCACCTTAGTTGGTTTGTTTTTAAACGAGGAATGACAACAGATAGAACAGGCATGGTGGGTCTGTATTTTGCGATTAATCTGCAGATCGTAAGATTATACATTAGTTTCCATTAAACTACAACACTACACAAGCAACATTCATTTCTTTCTACCTTGCAGCTCGTCCAGATGAGGTGAAGCAAATAATGACAGAAGCCTTAACTTTGAGAGCTGCTCTCACCTAGAAAAAGGGACAGAACAATTTAAGAGTTAAAAATCAATGTTTCATAAAGAATTTGTGATGCTAAATCAACAGATGACAGAAAAATGTATCCCCTATGAACAGTAATGATGGCTGGAACATGAGAATAAGCGAAGTTTGTACCGCAGAGGAAGCAATAGATTCTAAGTGGGTCATGGGTTCTCCCACATATTTCACAGCTCGCTTAAAGTATAAATCTTGGTTGAAAACCTTCTCAGCCTGTCAAGCAATTGGTAACCATATATTGATAAATGAATGTTGCTTAATCAGACTATCAGAGTAGATGATTTAGAGAGAGAGAAAAAAAGCAGGGAGAAGTGAATTTCCATCGGAGTTGAGAATTGAGATATACTTGCTATGCTACACATGCATTGACTACATATATATAAATAAATTCACCTCAGCGCAAATTCTGCCCACTGTTGAAATAGTCTCAACTGGATATAAACCACGGAGAGTCTCAGCACCAAGCAGAATGGCATCACTCCCTGAACAAAATTTTAAAAAAAGCATGTGATTCACAATTTATTTTCAGGATTTCCTATCAGGTAGATGCAACAAGGAGCAGCTGTATGTCAGAGCCCAAGCATATCCATGATCTCCAAAAGGCAATTAATATCATAAGCAACTCACCATCAAGAACTGCATTTGCCACATCAGTTGCCTCCGCGCGAGTAGGCCTGAGGTTGTCAGTCATGCTGTCCACGACACGAGTAACAACAGCAGGCTTTCCAACCATGTTGCACTTGTGCAGAGCAGATTTTTGGAATAAAAAGACCTACAAAATTGGTAGGTAAAGTCATAAAAACCAAATGGCAAAGAAACTAGCAATAAATCAACATTAACTATGGCAAAGCTAAAAAGATAACATTTTACACCTATTGGAAAAAAACACTATAGAATGATTCAGTAAGTTTCTATTGTGGAGGTGGGCTAGCCAGCCTAGTATGCAGAAACCAATGTATGTATGTATTAATAAAGCGACCCCATCTGATCTGATGAAAATAAATTGAGATAACTGACCTTTTCAGGTGGAAGATCAATTCCTAGGTTTCCTCTTGAGAGAATGATACCGTCTGCCTCTTCCAGGATTTCATCAAAATGATTCAAGCCCTGCAAATAAATAATGAGTGAAAAGAGGGGGGATGGAAAAATTGCCCAGGATGCTAAAAAAGCGTTCGCAAATACCTCCACGTTCTCAATTTTGGCAAAAATCTGAGTTTGGCTAAGATCACCTAGCTTTGAGAGGAACTCCCGTGCCTGCGATGAAGGGAAAATACTAGCATTGTTGAGAACTGCTGATGAATTGTAGATATTAGTGTTTAGCACAACATCCAACAAAGAAGTTTGAAGAAACACTGCATGCATAACGTTATTAGTGACTGACCTGCCGCACATCTTCTGCATGTCTTGTATAGGACAGAGAGAGGAAGTCAATCTTGTTTGGAGTACCCCATTTTCTGATAACCTAAAAACAACACATACTCCAACTAAGCAAAAAAACTGAATTTTGACATGTAATACAGTTACAAAGCAAATTTCTAGCAGACACATGAAAGACATCAAATAGACAATTACATGAGGAGATATAAATCACTATATTGGGAGGAATTCCTTACATCCTTGTCTTCATCAGAGAGTGTGGGCAAGTCAATATGAATCTGGGAGCAATGCAATGTGAACAGTGACCCAGCCAGGGTAGCTGTGTTCTTGATCACACAAACCACATCATCTCCTTTAACTTCAGAAACCTACACCAGGCAGGTGAGAGCTTTGGCATCGGACAATTCATACAGCAAAAAGAATACTACTAACAAGCATAAAAAATAACAAACATGCAGAATGCATAAGTGCAGTGTAACGAAGATTTTACCTCCAACCAAACTGAAGTAGTCTCGCTCCCTGTGAACAAATATTGCCCAACAAATATCGTAGCACCTGGTTTCAAAGCCTGCAAAGCATAAAAGACAGATTGACACAACAGTAAAAAAAAAACTACGCAATGGGGACAATACATGAAAAGATCTACTTGCAGACGCTTGTGTAAATACAACACAAGATTTCACATAAACTAAACTAAAATAGGTTACCTTGGCGAGTCCAGAGAAGTTGATGGGCAGCACGTTGGAGGAGGCTTCCTGCCCCTGGTCTGGGGTCAGTGTAACAAAGCCATTCTCTTCGAGAGAGATTGCGGCTTCACTCTTGTTCACCACCTGCAATTCTGGGCCGACTGTGTCGAGCATGACCTACCAAAAAAGAAAGAAAGAAATTTCACATAGGTACCAATTGACCAGTGATAGTGAACTGCTGCCAAAGTCTATGTGAAGTGCAGATTTGCGGCTTCCCCTTTTGTTAACTAGTAATTTCATTTGAATCGAAGACAGTAGGGCGTAAATGTATTGCAGTTCAGCACTAATGGTAATTGCTGTCAAAGTCTACGTGAAGTGCAGATTTGGTGGCTTTCCCTCTTGTTAGTGCTAGCATAATTTAATCATGCAACAAAGACAAAAGTGTGTGATCGAATTGCAGCATGACTACTAATGGGCAACAGCGAAGGGCACTCACGGCGCAGAGCTTCTTGGTGGACTTGATGGCGAGCTTGAGGTTCTCGAGGGTCTCCTGGTGGTACGCGGCGTCCCCCCACGAGAAATCGAACCGGGCCACTGCGAGAAACGCCCCCATCAGACACAAACAAAAATGTCAGCTTTGCACGTCGGAAGCGCTCCAAGCGAGGGGGGATCCGGCGGCGCTCTCGCCGCCGGAGACAGGGGCACGAACCAGACATGCCGGCCTTGAGGCAGGAGGCGATGGTGTCGACGGAGCGCGACTTGGGGCCCAGCGTCCCCACGATCTTGGTCATCGCCGGGAAAAAGCTCTGAATTTTCACACCCCAAATCCACCATCAATCAATCCACGAAACGAAGCAATTAGGGTTCCCGGGCGCACCCCAAGAAACGCACGAATCTGAACAACCAGAACACGCTGCCGCTCACCGTCTTGGACGGCTCGAGGATGGAGGCCATCCGGATGGGCTCCTCGAGGAGCAGGTTCGTGGAATGCATCTTGGAACGGAATCGCTCGCCGCCTCGCTCCCTTGCTCGCCTCCGGGGATCGGATCGGGAGAGACGGAGGCCGCAGCTTCTTCCTCCTCCTCCTCCTCCTCGTCTTCTTCTCCAAGGAATAAAAAAAGCACGAGCCGAAGCCGATGCTTTGCCTGCCTGCCTGCCACTAGCGCCTTCCTCTCCCACCAATCGCTCGAATAATTTTTTATTTTTAACCCTTTTAAAATAGACATTTTATTTTTAACCCCGGGTCAAAAGTTTTTTCAAATCTAACCCTTTTAGCCGCGCCAAGCCGCCCGGCGCGGCAAATTCATGCTGCCGCGCCAAGCGGGATGGCGCGACAAGACCGCCCCACTTGTCATTCTATCGGTAGCCCGCCGGGGCCGCCAGCGTGGCAGCATGAATTTGCCGCGCCAGGCGGGGTGACGCGGCCAAAAGGGTTAGATTTGCAAATTCTTCAGCCTGGGGATTAAAATTAAAATAATTTTTTAAAAAAGGTTAAAAAATAAAAAAAAAATTCCAATCGCTCGTGTTTATAGGGGGCCTACGTGGCACGTGCCAGGCTCCGGTCTGGGCCGGTTCAGTGGACGGTGGCACGCCGGTTTTTGACGGCGACGGCTGCTGGTTTTCTCGCCGCGGCTCTGTTGGGCCGGCCCGAAACCGTCGACTAGGCCGCTGGTTTTTTCCCCCTCCGGTCAAGGTCAATTTCGCACTTTGTTCTGGCCTTTTGCTCCTGTTTTTCTTCGGATCTTTCCTGTCTCATTGACCGCAATCTGACCATGCACTGTTCTCCCGTAAAATTATACTAATATAAAAACGTTATGACTTCTCTTGAGTCTTTGACGCTTTGAAAGATTTTAAAAATTATAAAAGAAATATTGTAAAAACTCTAAAAGGAATCACTTAAAACCCTATGTAATAACGACCAGCACTACATTGTTTAGCTGGTAAGAAAAATTAGTGATACTTTTAAAATTTAATTTAAGTTGTCAAGAATAAAGCCACACTGTCTTGTCTTCTAGAACACTTGTGAGTTGTTTAAGTCATTTTCCTCTTAAAACTTTGCAACTAGTCAGCATTCGAACAACTGACCGGCTAACACAAGTTGTCAAAACGTCATGCTCCAACTTCACCTTTTACTTCCATAATGAAATGATCCCAGGCTTGTTGATATAGAAAATGTATATAGAGAATGTCAATCCTGACTTAAAACCCTATGTAATAACGACCAGCACTACATTGTTTAGCTGGTAAGAAAAATTAGTGATACTTTTAAAATTTAATTTAAGTTGTCAAGAATAAAGCCACAGTGTCTTGTATTCCAGAACACTTGTGAGTTGTTTAAGTCATTTTCCTCTTAACAATTTGCATCTAGTCAGCATTCGAACAACTGACCGGGTAACACAAGTTGTCAAAATGTCATGCTCCAACTTCACCTTTTACTTCCATAATGAAATGATCCCAGGCTTGTTGATATAGAAAATGTATATAGAGAATGTCAATCCTGCTCTTTATTCGACTTGTAATTTAATTCATAGAAATGCTCTAAAAAACAATGGAGTAACACAATTGCTAGTTGTCAACCATAATACAAGCGAGTCGTCGGCATTGTGGATGATAGCATATGCCTTCGACAGCTGCAATTGATTGACCTAGCTCACAGATATGGAAAATGAAAATTCTACTGATCAATCCGACAAAAACAAAGTGGACCTTCTCTTGAGACTAATTAATTAGCATTTTTTCTGTATTTTAGATGAGGGTGTAGAAGGGCTGTTGGAATGTTCTACTCACAATTTTTGTCTACGAGCATGGTGATCCAATGCGGTACGGTGATCTTTCTCTCTTGCACATAGGGGTGGGCATTCGGTTAAAACGGTTTATTCGGTTCGGGTTATTCGGTTTTTTCATATTTCGGTTTTTGGAAAACAGGAACCGAATTCTTGTCTGCAAAACTAGAAACCGAACCTTATTAACCGAAATATTTCGGTTCGGTTCTTTCGGTTTTCGGTTTTAAACCGAAATTTTTAGTAAAAAGAAGCAAAACCATGGCTGCTCCAACTAATCTACTCAATAAAACCCAAAAAATTCCGATGCAACTCATGCACCAAAACAAAATCAATAAGATCCATACTAAATACTAAGCCAGATATGACCACACATTCAAACAACTCATCAAGCAATGGATTAAACAGTCAAACACATAATAAATAAACCGTTGAGAGTTGAGAGTCGATCTACTCATCTGCATCTAGCAGCAACGAGACTTGGAGCTGCATCGCGAGGAGGAGAGAGATGCGGCCACGAGCGCGGCTTGGAGCAGCGGCAAGAGCCTTGGAGCAGCAACGGCGTGCTGCGGGCTGCGGGAGGATTAGGGAAGAGGCGGCGCGGCGGCGGCGTGAGGGTTGATGAGGCGGCGGCTACGCGAGGGTTCGGTTCGGTTTCGGTTTTCGGTTTTCGGTTTTTTTTGCCCACCCCTACTTGCACATGTGGTTTTTTTTCAATTAGGATTTGTCTTAAAGATGCAATTTTTGCGAGTCGCTTGCTTCATTAGAGGTGTGCCGTTGAGCGCATTTAGAGATTAAAAGAGAAATTGATGCTTTTCATTGAGTTGGTCTGGGTTGCATGCATATTTCGAGGTAGGGTTTAGCTTTTGAGTGAACTGTTTTGCTTGCAATTTAGGATAAGGACGTGCCTTCAGATGAAGGTGATGATGAGATGCATATAAGAATAGGGGAGTGCTCATTGGTAGGCGCCTCCACAGGAGCCTCGTGTGCAGGCGCCGCCATGCACACGCGCGAGCAGCAACGCGTTTTCGTCATTTATCACCAAGCGCCGCCGTCGCCGGTTGTGTAGTGCGTTTCCATCATCGGTCGCAGCGCGTTTCCATCGCCGTCCCATCGCTCTCACTCGCGGCAAGCAGTTGCAGTGGACGTCGTCGTTGTTCATCACCGTCGAAGGCAACAGCTTCTTCGTCGTCGCCGAGAACCGTAGCCGCCGCCGCCACCACGCGAAGCTCGCCCGCACCGTCACATGGAGCTCGCCGGCGACGCTACACACGGCAACACACACAGACGCTAAAAGTTCCACTATCTCAACACATTTCTTCCATAATTGTTTAATTATGATACATAATTTTTTAGAACTTTACATAATTGCTTATTGCTATGTGCTATTTTTATGACTATTAGAAAAAAAACAGAAATTCCTAGGAATGGGATCCCGTTCCCGGACGGGATAGCCCCCCCGGGCGACACGTGTCCACTGCCCTCCCCTTCGCCCGCGCGCGCAGCCCCCCTTCGCCCGCCGCCGCGCCCAGCTCCCCTTCGCCCGCGCGCGCGCTGTGCAGAGGAGGTGGAGGACCTACCTCGCCGCCGTAGACCTCGCAGTCACCGCCGTCGCCCTCGCCGTCGAGCTCGCCGCCGCCGTTTCGGGTTCGGGTTAGGTAATATGTGGGTTCCCTCGGGGTATAGAGGGAGGTCGGGGCGGCGGACGACCGGCGATGGGTGGGGCTCATCGGGGGCGGTGGCGCCGCCGGAGCCGGGGGAGGGGGCGAAGGCGGGTGGGTCGGCGGTGGAGGGGGGACCGACCCTCACCCCCTCGGGTTAGTCGTATAACTTCGTATAATGTAGGGGCGGAGCGGCCGGCGGCGAGGGCGCCGTTGGCCGGGGTGGAGGAAGGAGGCGGCGGGAGCGAGCCGATGCGGGAGCGGGTGAGGGGAACGATGCGGGTGAGGCCGATGCGGGAGTGGGAGCGGGTGAGGCCGATGCGGGGCGTGTAAGTGGGGAAGGCGCGGGGACACGTGGCGGCTGGGAGCTGATCCCGTCCAGGGCGGGGGCGGGACGGGATCCCGTCCCCTAGTAGCCCCTAGAAAAAATTAAAAACTGGCGCACAACAAAACATGTGGGAAAAAGTTAACTTACAAAAAATAGGAACGAAAATATGTACTTTTATTTTGTGAAATTAGTTTACGTAGAAACGGCTCTCTCAAATCCATCGTTGACTTAATCAATAGATCATTTGTGTCTAATTTTGACAATTAGAGAAGTATCGAAGCTGGTTTTGATGTATACCATCAAAATGAGCCTAGCAAAGTACTCCCTCCATCCAAATATGATAGGCATATTTCCAGACGGCTCAGTGACCAAGAAAAACCCAGTGATAAGCGCTTTAGCCAGTAATCCACACATTAATTACAGGCGTCTTCTCGTTTTCTGCTTCAGCCCGCGCAGCTCCTTCGATTAATCTCGCCAGTTCGCCATGCAAAAAGCAAAACCGTGCAGCTCCTTCGGTCCGCGCTAAAACAAAACCATGCAGCTTCTTCAGGCAGCGCAAAAGCAAAACCGTGCAGCTCCTTCAGCCCGCGCAAAAACAAAACCATGCAGCTTCTTCAGCCAGCGCAAAAGCAAAACCGTGTAGCTCCTTCAGCCCGCGCAAAAGCAAAACGAAAAACACGTCTTTGCCCGTGTTTAATCTTTGAGAAACAAATTTCAAATTGGTTTTGTTGCAGGTGCCATGACTCTATATAAGTCTTCATGCATGGAGGAAGAAACCATATCAGTTCTCAGGATTAGATATACACAATGCCAGCACACATAGACTTAAACATTCCCATCAATTGGAATTTCATTGGTGATTGGGATCGTCCGATTCTTCCGCGTCGTCGCCGCTGTCCGGTGCCCAGTTGACTCCACGGATCGGCGATTCATCCATCGCCTAGAGCTAACTCTGTGCAGCACAGCCGCCGGCAGTTCAACGAACAGAAAATGCAAGGAAGACGATGGTGGGCTAGCTCCAGGCTTGACTCGCAGGCTGGTTCGGTTTAATGCACGTAATTAATCCTTGCATGTAATTAAGCCTTGCTTTCTCCGAACAGTCGCTGGCGAGACGTACGAGCTGTAGCAGCAGCGAGTACGAAGCTTCAAACCAAATATGCCTATCATTATTGGAAACTTTTTTTTTGAAAATATGCCTATCATATTTGGATGGAGGGAGTAGTTCAGAGAATTGAGTAAAATAGCGAGTACTTTCCTATTATATTTAGCATAAACTAGTTCGTTAACCATCCGACTTCGATCCAACTTTACATGAACAATTGAACATCTTCCAATCAACCTCAGTACGATACCAGCTGCAATGACAGATTAGCAGTTTCTAATTGCCTTAAGAGCTCATGCGTTCGATTATACCAAGGCCACAACACTAAGCTGAATGCTAATGAAGTAGGAGTATATCAACATGACACAATTCAGCAAGATGAAACCAATAGGCGGATGCGCAGCTCAGCTAGTAGCTGAGACGGCCATCGCCGTCGTCGGTGGTGACGGCGATTGACGGCGACATGGAGACGTCCTCCTCCGGCAGCGGCGACTGGTCCACCGGTATGCTCTGGATCATCCTCACGACGTCGGCCATGGCGGGCCTCTGCTCCGGCCGCTGCGCGACGCACGCCAGCGCGACGTGCAGCATCGCCACCATCTCCTCCTCGATGTCCTTGTACCGCAGCAGCTCGACGTCGAACACCTCCGCCGTCCACTCCTCCCGCACCACCGACCGCACCCACTCCGGGAGGCTCGCCGCCGCCTGGCCCCTCTTCTCCTTCCTCGCCGCGTCGCCGGCGCCGGCGTCGGGCGGCGGCGGGTGCGCCGCCGGCGCCTTCCCGGTGAGCGCCTCCAGCACGAGCACGCCGAAGCTGTACACGTCGGCCTCCTGCGAGAGCCGCTTGTTCTCCGACTGCTCGGGGGCGGTGTAACCTCCGAGGCGGGCAATGGCGTGCGCCGGGCTGAGCAGGAGCGCGAGCCCGAAGTCGGCGACGCGGGCGACGCCGCCGTCGCCGACGAGGACGTTGGTCGACTTGACGTTGCCGTGGGGGATCGCCGACGTGCGGTACTCCTCGTGGATGCAGGCAAGCCCGCGCGCCGCCCCGAGCAGCAGCCTCACCCTCGCCGTCCAGTCCAGCGGCGGCTCGCCGGAGCTCCGGTACCCTGGCCAGAGCATGACGTCAGCGACGGCGAGCAAATGTCATTTGTTTGGGGATCGGATGAGAGCTTGGGCGAGATGGTACCGTGGAGGCGATCGTAGAGGTTGCCGTTGGCGAGGTAGTCGTAGATGAGGAGCTTCTCCTGCTTGGCGTAATAGAAGGCGCGGAGGGGGACGAGGTTGGGGTGGCGGAGCCGGCCGATGAGGTCCATGTAGCGGTGGAACTCGTCGCGGGCGCAGGGGTTGGCGTCGCGGAGGCGCTTCACGGCGACCATCCGGCCGTCGCCGAGCACGGCGCGGTAGACGGTGCCCAGGCTGCCACGGCCGACCATCTCCGCCGACGCGCGCAGCAGCTCTTCCAGCTCGAACCGGCTCCGACGATGTCCAGGCGGCGACGCCGACAACGTCCAGGCGGCGGCCGCCGCGGCGGCTCGTGGCTTCTTCCCGGCGCTGCTATCGCTGCCACCGTCGTCGTCGTCGTCTTCGCCGCCGTCGCCATCGACGCCGAAGAATACGAGCTTGCTGCGTGCGCCGTCGCTGTCGCCGCCGTCGCTGCACCTGCCGGCGCTACCGGGGCGAGCCGGCTGCACGCCCTTGCCGTGGCCGAACAGCCCGCCGTCGCCATCCTCCAGCCCGACGCGGCCGCCTCGTTTCCTCTTCTTGGCCTTCTCGACGGCGGCGCCGCCGCCGGTGCCGCAGCAGCAGTAGGCAACCACCAGCGACAGGAGAGCGAACAGGAAGACCCCATTGCCGACGGCTATCCCGGCGATCGAGCCGGCGCTCAAGGCCCCCCTGCCGCCTCCACCGCGTGTCTCCGGCGAGGCCAACGCCGGCGAAGATGAAGCCACCGACGACGAGGACGACGCCGCCGGGTTGGACGGCACCACGGACTGCGACGACGACGACGGAACAGAGGACGCCGCCGGAGCGGGCTCACGCGGCAGGAACGAGCACGTCGGCAGCGGCGGCGCGAGCCCGCAGAGGCCAGCGTTGCCGGCGAACGAGGGGAGGCCGAACTTGGCGCGCACAGCGTCCGGGACCCTGCCAGAGAGCTGGTTGTTGGAGGCGTTGAAGTCGGTGAGGCGAGGGAGGAGGGCGGCGACGTCGGGGAGGTCGCCGGCGAGGAGGTTGTCCTGGAGCTGGAGCGTGAGGAGGCGGGTGAGGTTGGCGAGCGCCGCCGCCGGGATGGGCCCGCGCAGGCTGTTGTCGGCGAGGTCGAGGCGGAGCAGCCGCGGGAGCCGCGCGATGGCGGCGGGGACGCCGCCGGCGAGGTCGTTGCGGGAAAGGTAGAGCAGCTTGAGGTTGGGGACGCCGAGGAGGAGCACGTCGAGGGTGCCGTTGAGGCGGTTGCGGCGGAGGTCCAGCGACCGGAGCTCGGAGAGGTGGGAGAGCGGGTCGAGCGGGCCGCGCAGGTCGAGCGACGAGAGGGCCAGCGAGGTGACCCGGCGGCCGTCCGGCGAGCAGCCGACGCCGGTCCAGCCGCCGGCGCAGGCGTCGGCGGTGCTCCAGTTGGCTGCCAGGATGCCGTGCGCGTCGGCGCCGTGCCGGAACATGGTGAGCGCGTCCGTGTCGCTCGGCTTCACCTCCGGCTCCGGCTCCGGCTCCGGCACCACCGCTGCCGCCGCTGCCGCCGCCAAGCCCAGCCACGTCATGATCACCAAGCAGTAGCACCGCACAGCCATCGTCACTGTCACTGTCACCACTCACCACTCCTCACTCCTCAGTCACAGTGCAGCTGAGACTGTAGTTTGAACTTGAGCTCAGGCCGAGAGCTAGGGGAATTGCTCCCATCAAAGGCAAAGCCATGATCTCTGCGACTCCATCAATCTGCATCGGGAGAAGAGCTTCGCATTGCTTTCCTTCCTTTCCTCTCGTGCAACTTTTGATTTTTGAATCGAGCTGGTTCTCCTTGAGGCTTGAGCTTGAGCTGTGCCTGCGAGTGAGGTGAGGTGCGGAGTTTTTATTGTTCGGGCAAGTGACATGGATTGGTCATGAGGGTCAGGGTCGCAGTACTGGATGCTTCCGCTTTTCGCTTTTGCTCTGTTCTTGTCTGCTCGCATAGGCCCAAGTGTGCAGCATCAAGCAGAGGCAAGTAGGTAAAAACTGTCCTGGCTCTGGCCAGAATTCAGAAACCACAGCAAACAAACACGAGCAGAACTCGATAACCAAAACGGCGATCATACTCCTAAATTGCACAAAAAAAAATTGAACATTTTAACACATCTCTAGCCATTTTCTCTTAGATCTATTTTCTTTCTCATTCCTTTTTCTCATTTTTTTATTTATTTCCCATCATCTCCAATAGCATTCATTCCAAATTTTTTTTTAACAGAACAGAGATTAATACCTTATTTTTTCAGCTTAACAACTTAACAGCTTAAGGACTTATCTACGTTTTGAAAATACAAATGCTTTGAGCTTCTTGAGTTCATTTTTTTTTTTTACTGTTTTCAAGTTGGGTTATAACGGTTTAAAAAGCTTTTCATTCGGATCCATTTTGTTTGACTTGATTTTTAAAGCGATAGGATCCATCTTAAGAAAAACAAAAATATGGACTCAAAAAACCCAAAGCATTGGTCTTTTCAAAGCATAAATAAGCTGTTAAGCTTAAAAAAACATAGCCAAATTTTTTTCGAAGAAATGCATAAGAATTTCATCTAAATAGAATCACAGCACAGAGAGGATCTGTTGGTCTGCATCTCCTCGCAAAAGAAAAAAAAAGTCCAATGAGATGATCTACGTGTCAAAGTGGGCAAAGAACAGTTAAGGTTAGGGGCTAACTGTGCTGTCACGGCGGCCGCAGGCAGGTGTACAAGAGTAGACTGCCTGCAGCGTTGTTCGTTGCTGTTTGGGAGATGATGTGAGATCAGATCTTATTAAACAGAGGGGGAGAGCAGGGCTAAATCATTGTCCTCTCGGCAAGCGTGAAGGGAAAGGCAAGAGGATGAATCATGCCTCGCTTTTGCCCTTTCTCTTTGCCTCTCTTCTTTTCACGCCATTGGTTTGTATTAGTACATCATGAGCTTTGTTTTACTGGATAATGAAATATATCGAAGTGAGCTTCTCCAAGCTCAGCCTAAGCTCATCAGAAAAATTGGGGGCAGGGAACTCCCAAAATCAACTTCAGCTTGGCGTTTAACAATTTTTTTTGGACACATCCAGTTTTGACAAGCTACACAAATAGCATTACAGTTGAATTGCAAATTCAGCCTTTATTGCTTAGACAGCTCAGATGTAGCGCTCAGTGGGAGTAGCAAAGATAGCAAGCTTCATTTGGTCATAGCCCATCATACTTTTCAAGGTAAATTATCTAGTCCTGCACCAAGGAAAACATTGGTACCCATCAGTAACTGAAACTGAAAGGACTTGGCCATAGTTGAGTACTACAGCAAAGGCACCACAAACATCATGAGCAGCTAATAAAGACCATAAACAAAAATCTAGTAGCATTAATCCCTGTACATACACTGTAGAAGACCTACAGTTGCTCTTGGACAGCCATCTAATTTAAGCTTTTGTCTCTTCAGACAAGTTAAAAAATTTAAAAAGTTTACCATGTTGCCCTCTACGATTCAAGCTGTACTGGGAAGTGGAAAACTAGATGGTAGCAGCATCCAATGATCATTATGTACTGAACTCTAAGCATGTTAATAAGGCGCTAACCACACACCGTGCCCATACATGGAAGAAAAATGTATTGAATAGATTCAATATTTCAATAGAATGTCAGTAAGTGACACAAATCCATGCTAGGCTTCAGTTCAGTGACAAATCTCAAAGCTATCTAAGTGCAGGGATAAAACTTTAGAAATGAATCCAAATGTGTATCAAGATACTTAAACATTTGCATACGCCAAAAAATTGTTCATACTCCACGGCTTTATAATGATATCTCATACTATAAAACATAATGGATTTTTGCTCCTAGCTGCAATTATTATAGCGTTGACCTTTGACAAAGCTCAAAGGAAACTACACCTACTGAGTTTGCTGATATACGACAACTGGTGGTCGTTTAATTCATTTCTTTGGCAAACAATTAAAAGTTCAAGTGTGTGAGCTACCAGCTGTCAATAAAATTCCTCCTATGTCTGACCTGTGATTGCTTTCTATCTTGTGCAGAAATCCAGGAAACAAAATTTTATTAATAACATTCAGCATGGCTCAAATTAGTGTTGTGTTGTCTAAACCATTTAACTTTCTAGTTTGGATCTTCTCAGCCCCGTAAGTTAGAACTATTATTTCACTTCACAGCAAATTGTGCTCTTACTGCAGAGCTCCAGTTCTACAGTACATAGGATTGGAAGATATGTTGGAACTAGTTAGATATTGGACTCGAAGGCAATTAGTGCATGATGCTTCTACTACTGTACTACCTCACAGACTACTGGTGTATTTAATTTAAAAAGCGCATTGCCTGTAATACGAAGTGTACATAAACTCCTCTACATGAGTTGGAACAATATTGTAGGCTTCCATTTATCCAATTTGGTTCTTCCATAAGCTCAACGCTTTAATACACTCATACACCTTGTACTAAAAAAATGGCCAGCTTCTTATGTTCAAAACATCTGCTGTTTGATTATGATTACATACTATAAATCTTTAAGCATTAAAAACAATCCGTAGCCCTTTTAATTGCTCACATCATAACACAGTATTAGTTAAAAAGGTATAAAAAAGAAACATAGGCAGTGTTTTTCCCTTCTGGCATCACATTATAGAGAGATGACATATAGAAATACATATGGTCAACAAATTTTAAAATAAGTTGAAATGTCAGTGCAGAGCAATTTGAACTGACCTCAAAAAGGTGTGGTTTGCCACATGGCCTCGAGAATTTTCTTCTCAAGTTCATCCTCAGCAATCCACAAACCACTCTTTTTGCGCAAGAGCTCCTTGTGCTCCGCCTTCTTCTGTGCTTTGAGCTTCTCCTTCTCCCTCCAGCTCTCCAGTCTCTCAGCTCTTTCTTTCATCTGCACATCGTTTCGTCTCAGCCACAGATACATTTTACTGTATATAAATCTCATATAGCTCCATAGGCCAGTTCTAAAATTATGCTTAACCATGATCCTAAACTCAAAGAAAGTTGGGTGACACGCAAAATTCCAAGATAAATCAATCAAACAGAAAGTCACCCGATGCTAAGACCCCCCAACAAGCAGGAATGGACAAGGCAATTCAACAAACATGTTGCGTGCAAGGGTGAACAATGCGAGCAAAGCAACGAGAGGAGGAGCAGAGATGGTAGCGTGATGGTTACAAGGGTCTGGCTGAATTCCTCCTCGAAGGCGCGCCTCTTGGCGGCGCGCGCCAGCTTGGCGGCGGCCTTGGCCGCCTTGCGCTCCTCTCTGGCGGCGCGGGTGGCCACGGCGCGAGCCTCCGCCTTGCGCTGGCGCTCGGCCTCCATGAGCTGCATCTCGCACGCGTACTGCCGCCGCATCTGGCTCACCTCGCGCGCGTAGCCCTTGCGCAGGCGGTCCAGCCGCGCCCACGCCTCCCGGGGATCCCCCGCCGGCTCCCAGCTCCCCAGGTGATCGCTGGGCCGCGAGAACTCGTGCGGCTCCGCCCTCGCCAGAGCCCGCGCGGAGGCGTGGAAGCGGCGGAGGAGGTGGTGCGGCGGCCGGGAGGAGGAGAGCGCCATCGCCGCCGCGGGAGAAGGCACAGATCGCCGTGGCCCAAGTGGAACCCTGTGCGGCTACGCCTCCCATTCACGGCCCACTTGAACCGGCCTTGTTTAGATTCATGACCTATCAGGCTTAAAAAATTAAACAAAAGGTATTTTGAGTTATTTGAAAAATCTACGAAATTCTAAAAATATATTTCTATATGTTTTAAAAAGAGGTTTGGAAAAGTTAAACAAATTATACAATTTTTTAATATGTTTTCCCTATAAAATCTAAAAACAATTTAAAATATTACATTAAATGGTCGTAAAAAATAACAAATTTTTCAAACAACGAATTTCTAAACCTCTTCAGAATTATACTAAAAAAACTTGAATCAAAGATGGCCACGATCTTGCATTCGAACCCATAAAGAGCACAATGATCCGAAGAGGCAGGACACGGCCCGCGCATCAAAATAAAGTACTCTTCGGATAAAAAACTGGATGACTGCACTTTATTTTTATTTTTGAAG
The DNA here is from genome assembly GCA_005191435.1 of Raddia distichophylla. NCBI lineage: Eukaryota > Viridiplantae > Streptophyta > Magnoliopsida > Poales > Poaceae > Raddia > Raddia distichophylla. The sequence continues at coordinate 239,537 of SPJY01019923.1, read as the reverse complement.
AGGCGGGACATGATTTTAGAGGTGGTTTTGTGATTAAAAAAACTGGACTAAAATGGCTTAATTTATTGTTCAAGCAATTAAGCCTAAGCCACATTCAACATGCTCGTAATAAAAAGCAAAAAATCATATGAAGCTAAACAATAAAAACATACTTAGTTTCAAAAAAATTAGAATCCAAATATGAAATAAAATGCGGATTTACCCAATAGTTCAGGGGAATTCCACAAATGTCCAAAAATTGATGGGTCATGTAACATCCGCCACTAAGTTGGATGCAATTTTTTGCCAATAATTTCACAGCTTCCGCTGAAAAATGCCACTTGTAAATATTTTATTGAATTTTAGCAAACAGCAAGATGAAATGTCCCTTTTATTGGGTCCACCGGCTGCCCGCAGCCAGTGAGGGAGGAAAGGGGAAGGTTAGGCCGGAGCTATAGATGGCCAAACGGGCGGCCCGGCCCGGCACGGCACGGGCCCATTTAGGCACGGCCCGTTTAAGCCGGGCCCGGCACGGCCCGTTTAACTAATCGTGCCGTGCCGTGCCGGCCCATGGGCCGAGGCCGAGGCCCAGGCACGGCACGAGGCCAGCTTAGCCGTGCCGGGCCGGCCCGTTTAAATGACGGCCCGTTTAAGCCAGGCCGCGCAGCACTGCTCCCGGCCTTCCTCACGTGCCACGGCCCGTTTAACTAATCGTGCCGTGCCGTGCCGGCCCATGGGCCGAGGCCGAGGCCCAGGCACGGCACGAGGCCAGCTTAGCCGTGCCGGGCCGGCCCGTTTAAATGACGGCCCGTTTAAGCCAGGCCGCGCAGCACTGCTCCCGGCCTTCCTCACGTGCCACGGCCCGTTTAACTAATCGTGCCGTGCCGTGCCGGCCCATGGGCCGAGGCCGAGGCCAAGACCCTGAAGGCAGCGGTATCGCGGAGATCCCAATTCCGCGGTGCCGATCTACGTATCATTCCAACAAACCCCGCTCCGAATCCTGAAGGCGAACAAGACCCTGAAGGCCAACGGTATCGTGGAGAACCCAATTCCACGGTGCGACATACCTCCTATCGGTGGACTTTCCGTGAGGAGAAAGAAGACGAAGGTGATCAAGACCGTCAAAGTCCACATTCAACCCTGGACGAGCTGGAATATCCCCGAAGACGCCAACAAGCTGTCATCCTCAACTCCAGTCGAGTGCTAACCGTGCATTCCATCCAAGTCAAATTACCCCAACGTGAAGCTTGACGAGGACAAGATCAAGTGACACAGGCGGGCATAGCCAAATATCAACGGCTGTGCTAGGCATTACACGGGCCCCGCTACCCCGGTGTATTCTGCCGTCGCCACCTCAACTCCATCCACCAACTGCACGGTGAAGCGCAAGACGAAGAGAAGAAGAAGATAGCTCCACGGCTTAATCGGAGGTGTTCCGCGTATCCACACGCGGATGTAATTAACCGGGTGTCCTTCCGAGGTCCCGGGATCCAAGAACATCACAATCGTCAACCAAGATGGCCAACCAGCATGGCTATGGAGCGCGAAACAATGAGAACCTGTATTTCATAAACGATTAATGGAATATCGACGTTCTCTTCTATCTTTTGTGTATTTTTGATAAATACACTGGCACGCCCGCAAACGCGTCCCGCGCTGCGGAATTTGTGTGCGTCACAGTGAGCAGCATGATTAGGTGGACATTGAGATTGCCAGACGCACTAGGGCTGCCAGAGCTTACCATCTCATCCACGAGCATGACAAACAAGGGGGAGCCGCGGTGGTGGTGTTGTTGTTCGTCATTTGTAAGGCCGGGATGAATATGGCCCTGCGCCACTGCAATCCTCTTCGATCACCTCCTGCCACGCGACCTCCTCTCTTCTTATGCGCCTTCATGCGGTCCGTGCTCTCCTCCTTGGTAGAAGGTTGGTTGGCGGCAGAGACATGGAGCAAAAGAAGGAGCCACCGCCGTTGTCCTCGTACACCATATCCATGTCCCCCCTCTTCCTTGCCACAACAATGGCCATAACCGCCGACCATAGCGCTAGCAAGAATAGTGGCCCAACGCTGGACTTCCTTACCCTTTCCAAGGAGGACGATGACGAGCAAGGAGATGACACGACGATTACGATTGCAGCGGTGGCGAGTCCTTACTGCTGGTGAAGCCGACGATGGGTGCAATATCCGCCATCAAGCTCCGAGCAAACCTTCCCCTTTACTCTCTCACCATCTTGGCGAGGGGCCAAATGAGGGGTAAAAGAGACATTGCAAATCATAGTTTGACAAAATTTGTTCAGAAAATTCAAAAAGTCAGCGAACTTGGTGGCATAAAAAGTACTACATTCAACTTTTTTTTTAGGAAAGTACCTACATTCAACTTAATGGCCATCAAATTTCGAACATTCATGAATTCCCCCACAAAATGAACTTTCTATTCGAGGACACGGATAAATTTTGGGATGGGCCGGTCCAACAGTACCGAGCCTCGGGCCAGCCCGTCTAACCTGACCCAGATAGCCAGGTCTCGCAACTGCGATCGCGCGCGCCGCCGCCGCGAGTTAGCCGCCGCCGGCGACCTCGATACCGTCTCCCGTCTCTGCAGGTTAGCTTCCACTCCTTAATTTTCTGCTCAAGAGGTGAATCCTCCTTAATTAACAGAGACATGATTCTTGCGGTTTTCCTTACAGTTTGGTCCGATTAGGGGGAATGGAAAGATTTTGCATTTATGTTTTTCTTGTCAGGGTTTTGTCGTAGAGATGCAAATTTAAGTATTTAACTGTGAAATCCCCCTGCATTGCATGCATCTTTTTGGTATTCCGTTGATGATCATAGTCTCTGCTCTGTCCAATTTTTTAGTGGCTTTTGTCCCTTAGTTTATTGATGATGCTAACATGGACAAGGCTGCTTAACTAAACTGTGACATCTGCCGAGCTCAAGCAGCAGAGAACGTACTTTCGACTTTCGAGCATGTGTATCTGACACCATCTGAAATGCAATAGCTATGTCTCTTGTTAATTTGTCGAGCCATCTTGTGATCCTCAGGCCGAGCATCTCTAGCAGGGTCTCTAAAACGTTCCCTAAAACACTATTGCGGACAACCTCAACATCTATAATGTTCCAGCAGGGTCTCTATCTTAGTCTCTAAATTTAGAGACTCTCCCCAGAGTCTCTATATTTAGAGACTCTCTAGAGAATCTCTATATCTTTTTGAGGATAGAGACACTGCTGGAGATAATGAAAATATAGGAAATGAATAGTGATTTAGAGAAGGGATATAGAGAATGAAATATAGAGATCCTGCTAAAGATGGTCTAATGTTTCCATCCTTTGCAGATGCTGCTGCATCGCTCCAGGCCCACAGTTACAGCTGTTCACAGCACTGCAAGGCTTTCTTGATCAGTATCTTGTTTCTTTCTGTATTGAAAATGGATAGCATGGCACCGAGGAGAAAGCAAATAAATTGTATTTTCAAGATATGCTTGGCTGATAGCAACGAGGTTTTCTTTCTTCTTCTTTTTTACGGTTACAAGACATTATTGATTTGACTAGCTTCTTTATTTTCCACTTTGTTTTCAAAATCTCCACACAGCCAGAGTCCTCCTTAATCCAGCACATAATCGTTGCGTTCATAGTTTGAGCGTGGTGTGGCCATGCAAGGATTCAGGAGTTTGCCATTGAATCGATGCTTTGCGTTGCTTAGGCTCTGTTTTTTTTTTGTTTTGACAGCTTAATGTTTTATCTATGTTTTTATAAAAAAAAATGTATTCTTTGGATTTTCTAAGAGCTTTTTTTCGTTGTTTCAAAGATATATTAGGTCCTAAGAGCATGCACAGCAGCACCGGCATCAAGCGGCCTGCATCAACACGCGCGCGGGCAGGAGCAAAATTCAAACGCTGCATAGTCGACTGTGCCAGCAGGCGAGCGAGCTGCTACTCCTGCGTGCGAGCAGTTAGTGCATGATGCCGGCAGCTGACCCAACCGATGCTGCACATGCTCTAACTCTTTGAAAAACAAATCAAACAAAATTAGCCCATCTCAAAACTATATCGAAAAGCTATCGAAATTTAGTCATTTTAATTGTTCAACTGTTCATCCGTTCAGATCAGCTTAAAAGAACATAACTTTAAATAGATTTTTTTCAGTTTCTATGTTGTTACCTTTCTCCTTAATATATTCTAGCAGTCTGCTAGTTCGTTATTTTTTTTCCTGTCATTTTGTCTTTCCCCCTATTTTGACAGTGCAATAAAAATCGAGGTACTGTCTCCAGTACACTTTTGCAGTCCAACCCATCAGCCAGTTGGTCAAAGGAGAGAGAGAGCAGGAAACCCGCCATTCCTGTGCAGTTTCTGCCCTCGAAATCTCTACTTTTTTCTCGTCTCTTTCATTTTCACATCTTTAAAATATTTTCCGCAACGAATTCGGCAGAATATTAATACTGTACAACCAGCTATGTACTAGCCAGAGACACAAAAGGAAAGCAAAGCTTGAGTAGGTGTCTCCTCTTGTTCGGCTTCGTCCTCGTTTGAGTCCAGCAAGCAAAGCCAAGAAACACAAGCAAGCTCCAAGGAAGAGGAGCTCGCCTGAGTCGTCTCACATCACATGCTCCATGGAAGAAGCGAGGGAGGGCATTGCGGTGGCCGGCGGCCATGGCGCCGGTCTTGGCCTGTTCACAGCAGTCGTGTCGACCATGGCAGCGAGGGACTATCGGCCCTCTCTCTCCTCGCCGTCGACGCCCCCGCCTCCGGCCGCTGCTGGACACGGAGGGGATGCAGCTGCAACCGCGCCGCCGCCGCCGTGGAGTCTTGGTGGCGAGAAGCCCGGCGAGGCCGCGGCGGACAGCGGCATGCAGGCGCCGGGGTTCGCCGAGCTCGCCGGCTCGAGCTCCGGGCGGCGTAGGGGTCGCCCTCGGGGCTCCGGGAGGCGCCAGATCCTAGCCGCTCTAGGTCCGAAATGCAAAGCTTCTTCCTTTCTTTCCTCCTCTTCTTGACCAACCCCAAAGCTTCCATTTTGCTGCTTAGCTTCTTTTCCTGCCATGTGTGCTCCCTTGTAGATTTCTGTTCCATTGCTAGGATCTCCAATCAATGTCCATTAGCACAGCTCTGCTTTGCCTATAGATTAATCGGCCTGATCGTTTGGCATGATTCGTTTAGTTTCATATAGATTAAGTGCAATTAAGGTTTCTGTTTCAGAGATGTACAATTGTTTGCCTGATTGGTATGCTTCGACACTTGTGAAGGGGAATGGTACGCGCTGTCAGCTGGGGGGAGCTTCACGCCTCATGTCCTCATCGTCGCTGCCGGTGAGGTAAGCCATCTGCGGCATGTTCACATCTTGGTTTCTAGCTCGGTAGTTCTGGCATTGTGATCTTCTGATATGACTGTGCCACTCTGAGAAACAGCATGTGCAATGTGTTCTTATCCAATTCGTTCCTAGGATGTGGCGGCGCGCATCATGTCCTTTTCCCGGAAGGGCCCGCGCTCGGTGTGCATCCTCTCTGCCAATGGGACCATCTCCAGTGTAGCGTTGAACCAGCCTGGCTCATCCGGCAGCACCTTCACCACCTACGAGGTATGAAGAAATCGCATCAAGAGTTCACTGTTTGTATCTCATCACTCACTGTAAATCTGTAATGTTGTGAGTAATGGCATGTTGTTGTTAGCTATTGTGATTATCTGGTGGGTACTGTCTAGCATGTGGGAGAACTTAGCAAATGGCTGTCCACATAAAGACAAAATGAATTTCTTGCTTTTGTAAAAAAGAAAGGGTGTTTTTTGCATAATTTGTTCTTTTGTGTCTCACCCGTATTGAATACTGAATCACCAAAGAACGAACCACTTTTGTAGATTTGTAATGTCGAACACTACATCACAGGTTCACTGATGGATTCTGTTGAAAAAGGCTCTCTTTTCCATTATTTTGTGTCCATTACAGGACACACTCGTCTTGGCAGTTTGTGTTGGCATGTATGCACTAGTCTGCGTCCTGTACATGAGGCTCAGTAAAATCATCCTGAAAACTGTCGATGGAAGATTATAATGGGATTTGGTCTAAGATCTCCTTCTGCAAGGGTTACATGACAACTGAAGTTTTTTTTTTTTTTGAGTAAAGGGTAGGAGAGCTGCTATCTATTCAAAATGCGGAAGAAGAGTTCATTACAAGAATTTTTGAATTGATGTGTCTGTGTAGTAGGGTAGTGAAGCTGTCATATATCTCAGGCTCTCAGCACATGTGTCTGTGTTTTCTCAAAAAAAAAAAAAGCACATATATCTGTGTTTATGCTGCTTTCACATCTAAAATGGCATTATTTTCTCCATTTTTTCACCTCTAAAATGACACTGTTTCCTGCATCTGTTTTTCAGGGTCTTTTTGAAATTCTTCAGCTGACCGGCTCCTTCACGATGGCTGAGGAAGGTCGGAGGAGGACCGGTGGGCTCAGCGTCTCGCTTGCTGGCCCGGATGGCCGTGTTGTTGGTGGTGTGGTGGCTGGGATGCTGTGTGCTGCCAGCCCAATTCAGGTATAAACCCCCTGATCAACCCGTGCACTTGCACTCATCAAGATTCAAGACTGAAAACACTGATCTCTTCTTGTTCTTGGTTCATCGAAACATGCAATGTGCGGCATACCGATAGCGAAAAATGTGTCCTGCATCCATCTCTTCTTGTCTAACATGATTCTTCTTGACAGGTGGTTGTGGGCAGCTTCCTGCCCAACAGCCTGAAGCAACATCAGAGGAGGATGGGCCAGCAACAACAATCATCTCCCCCTCCTCCCCCAGTGCTCACAGCCGCAATGCCCCTCTCTCAGGCAGCTCCCGGCAATGGCTGCCATGCGCCGCCACCGGCATCCACCACGCTCCTGCAAGCCCATGCCATTGCCAAGCCCGGTGCAGGCACCGCCGTGAGCCTGAACTTGAGCTCGAGCTCCACAGGTTTCACCATGGCGCGCAGGCCTTCGCCTGATATCAACATCTGCCTGACTCCTCAGGAGTAGGATCGGCTGCCATTTTTGGCCGCCCCCATCCCTGACATTTTGGTGTTGCCATGGCTCCAAACTGGCCGTATGCCATTGTAGTTTAGCAAGCAAATCAGCTAGGTCTGTGACGTTAATCAATCGGGGAAGAAGCTAAGCTAGATTATGGACAGCTTAGCCAAGATCTGACAGAGTCACAGAATGGGGTAGAGTTGCTGTAGTGTAACCTGATGTTCTTCAATAGTAGATAGCGATTTGTTCGACTGTTCGTCGCCACCTTTGTTGTTCCTGAGTCCTGACTTCCTGTGCATTCTAGTTCTGCAGCACATGTAAATCATCTCTGCGCATGTTGTGCTTGGATCGCGATGTCCCTTGTCTATTAGCGGCACAGCTCGCTGCACTAGCTCAATCAATTAGCAGCTGTTCTAGCCTGCTCCAGCTCCTGAATGGTACAGCCCGCGCCGCCTTCTTCCTCCTCGTTGCGCCACCTTTCTCCTCCTCTCCGGGCGTCGCCGCGCTGGGTTCAGGTTTTGTCCGATCGAAACGGTATAGAGTTCTCTAGCCGCTCCCTTTTAACTTTACAAGGATGCGGTAGCTCTTTTAACGTTATATATGGTTGAACTCTTAAGTATCATTTTACACGCTTGTTGGATTTTTGTTATACTAGCCGCGCATGCGTGTCCGTGGCACGAGGGGAAAAAAAGGGGAGGCAGGATTCGAACCCGGACCGCCCAGTTGACGAACGGCGTTAGCTAACCAACTGGCCAAATCGCCGTCTAGGAGACGTGGCCAAAAAAAAAATGTTTTATACGCTAAAGCGAAACGGACGGTCAGATCTGTCGGGCTCGCGCGATCGGACGGCTGCGGTGGCGTCGATCGATGAGGCTAGCCACGTGGCGCGCGCACGACGCGAGTTCTCCGTTTTGTACAATTTAATGATTCGTTTAGCTGAAATGTGACAACTAAAAAAAAAACTGAACCAATGGATTGATTGACTCCAGCCAGTCTGATCGCAACCTAGACATCACTCGTGATGTGTCTGGGCTTGAAGGCTGAGATGATGGGCTGCCACAGCACAGCATGTCCGAATGACTGGGCCAAACGGGCTCCACGGCCCACCTGACCAGACCACTACTCATCGGCCCTGTCCCACGAAAGGGAGCCGTACATCGTCCAATTAATAATTTAGGGATAGAGAGATGAATATTTTAAAGAGTAAATTGCATTGTAGGTACATGAAGTTGGCACAAGTTCTCACTTAGGTACATCAAGTATAAAACTAGGCATATTTATACATGGCAAATTCAAAAATTCACCGACCTGTCGCGCGTCCAAAGTGCGACCGGTACGCTGTCGCGAATTCAAAGTGCGACCGGGGCCTATTTTTGTCTAAATTTCGATCCGCCATATAATTTTGTATAAACGAATATAAAAAATATAAAAAATAAATTTTCTCTCTCGTGATGTGTCTGGGCTTGAAGGCTGAGATAATGGGCTGCGGCAGCACAGCATGTCCGAACGACTCGGCCAAACGGGCTCCGCGGCCCACCAGACCAGACCACTACTCTGAGCTCTATTCCTAGTCAATTTCATCGGCCCTGTCCTCACGAAAGGGAGCCGTACACCGTCCAATTAATAATTTTGGGATAGGAAGCTAATAGAGAGATGAATATTTTGAAATATGCAGCGTAAAACGTGAACGAACTTTACAGAACGAAAGAAATCTTTCATATATGTGGCAAATAGTAATTAATATATACGATGGAATTATAGAGGAGAAAGAATATCCTCGAAGAAAGGGAATTATAGAATGTGTGTGTGTCAGTGTCTGTATCTGATCTACAAGCGCGAGGATATTCAAGGTATCTGAACCGATTACGGTAGAAATACACGTTTAGACAATGGAACAGCAGTTAATTACAGTAGTTAGTCTAGTAGACGTGTCGAGCCTAGACGCCGACCCAATTTCGGATTTTAGTAATTCTGACATACTTTTCTAGGGGAGAAATAGACTATTACTATATTAGCTATAGATGACAACACCTCGGCAACTGATAAGACATCACTATTAGCTGTAGATTTTCTTCTAGATATCATTGATAAATCCACTTAAACTCAGAAAAAATCGTTACAAAACTTCATGTTGAATGATGATCTGTAGGAAATAAAATTTTTTAGCTTAATCAAATCAAACTTCCCCAACCCCGCTGCAGCCACCTTGCTAGAGCACCGCCCTTGCCGCCGGTCACCGCGTTGCATCTCTCCTCTCGGGACCTGCCACCGATGCCCCTCACCAATCCCTCTCTCCCCTTTGTGACTTGTGAGTGCACTGAAGGCAAGATGCCCTTACCCATCCCTCTCTCTCCCCTTCCCTCCATTTTGTAAAATAATAAAAAATAAAAATTTCCACTTAGACTATCTGCATGGCAATAAATCATCCTTTTGTGGCCACATATGTGTGATGTGGCAGCCAAATCATCAAAACCGCCATGAACAAACTGCATTGGACTTGTCATGAAATAAAAATCCAACTTCATGTGCATCAATGCCTGGTTTTAAAGATCATGTATCTTAGTGAGAACTGGCGCCAACTTCATGTACTTGTGGTGCAATTTACTCTATTTTAAAATATGCAGCGTAAAACGTGAACGAACTTTACAGAACAAAATAAATCTTTCAGATATGTGGCAAATAGTAATATATACGATGGAATTATAGAGGATAAAGAATATCCTCAAAGAAAGGGAATTAAAGGCTCTAATTCATCACCCCAAACTGCATTACGTGTCCCTCTAAGAGCATCTAGAATTGTTAGGCGCTCATGCTAAATAAACTAACAGTCTGCAGCCATAGATATGTAGCATTAATTACATGTCTGATTGGTGTACATATATATCTGAGATATGTAGCATTACATGTGTGTTGGATGTGTGTGTGTGAGAGAGAGCTACAAGCGCGAGGATGTTCAAGGTATCTGAACCGATTTACGGTAGAAATACACGTTTAGACAATGGAACAGTAGTTAATTACAGTAGTTAGTCTAGTAGACGTGTCGAGCCTAGACGCTGACCCAATTTCGGATTTTAGTAGTTCTGACGTACTACTATCGTCCACGTGGAAGGGAGATCGACGACGCAGGTACACATAAAAATCGATCGTGCTTTTCTAGGGGAGAAATAGACTAGATGACAACACCTCGGCAACTGATAAGACATTCCTATTAGCTGTAGATCTTCTTCTAAATATCATTGATAAATCCACTTAAACTCAGAAAAAATCGTTACAAAACTGCATGTTGAATGATGATCCGTAAGAAATAAAAAATTTTAGCTTAATCAAATCAAACTAAATCAAACCAAGAATCACCAAAAATCAAAGAGGGTCGTGATCATCTAGCAGCTGAGTTTTCTCCATCGCATCACAAATATAGTATCACTCTTAATTAAGATGCACATAGCTCAATGTTTTGAAAATTTAACTATATATAAATTCCTTTGTAAATATTGGAATAATGGGGTATATGAAATACATAATTAGTGTAGATTCGTTTTGAAAAAGATACTCTTGAATATTATAGTATATTGCACTCGTATACGAAGTTGTCATATGTTTTATCATTAGGTTTAAATTTTATAAAACTGCATATCTAGATATATAAGAAATTAATTGTTTTACCTTTGTAAAGAAGATCTAAGTACCTCCACGTATATAGCGTGCGCATACTCTCTCTCTCTCTCTCTCTCTGCGTGTGTACATGTGTAAATTGAGAGGAAAAATAAAATAAAATATCATAAAATATACTCCTGTTTTACAGAATTGAAAGGGAAAAGCACACAAGGCGAGAGAACTTGCAGACATTCAGTACTGGGTTAATTTTACAATAAACTGCAAAATTAATGGTGGTTAACTAAAGTTGCACTCTAAAAACCATCTCTACATTAAAAACGACATGCATATTTGATTGTGATTTGATTTGGTTGAGCAAAGGATATGCATGCATATATGAGAGATATGGTTTGTCCTATTTGATTCACGGTTTAGTTAGGTTTTGTCCGGTTGAGCCAAAATTTATCTTTTCGCACAAACCATTAATTGCGCCATTTTTTCAAGGTTTTGTGTGTTTTTTGCCCGAAATTTTTTTTTAAAATATTTTCCCATCCATTTTGCCCTCTTTTTAAATATCCTCAACTACTTATGGTTCAACCAAACCGAACCGAACCGAGCCACGGATCAAAAGGATCCGAATCTACCGAAATTGTGCATTCTTCTTCTTCTTGTTGGTGGGTGGGTGAGTGGTGCAATTAAAGCACTTTCTTGGCTACTACGTCCTAACCGTGCGAACTCATAATGGATCATGCTCAGAAAGGGTGATCATGAAATGGATGGTACCCAATTAAGAGGTGTGGTAGGTCAAACAAATATCCTAAACACATCCGGATATCTTCTTGATCAGCACGTTCCGGTTCATATATGCCATGCACGTCATGCTCACAAGATTATGCGATGTGCATGCACCGGCCGTCTCTACGAGATTAATCAGGCCTCGATTAGAGCATTTTTAATGGTGTCATGTCAGCTAGCTATAAGACTTCCAACTCAGCTTTTTGTTTATATGGAGGAGAGAAGAAGAGTGTGCTAGCTACTATTTTAAGCCAGGCTATAGCTGATTGCAAGGCAATTGACATCTATTACATATGGGATCACATTTAATTTTGCAGACAATGTTATAGCTAGTTCATTGGAGAGGTTGTCTATATGCTAGCTATAGATGACATGTCCACTATTATAGCTAGTGACTAGCTACACAATTGAAGATACTTATGGCGTTAGTTACTGCGGGCTGAAAACGAAACCTAAGTTCGAGCACTTTGCAGATCGATGGATACATCGCATTGGATGGATGATATGTATCCTTCGTTGGCAGATGGCGAGCTAGCCCGATCCCCACTAGGAGCAAATTAAATGCGCTCGATTGAGTGGTTACGTCTTGGATGTCATCTTCTTAAAATAGTCGATCATTAGTTGCCATTGGGCTCAATCAGGAAGTCATAATCGGGATCGGATGGATCTTGAACGGAGACGCGTGAGATATGATCGGTTAGTGTGTTGCCACTTTAGCATATGATGATTAATAAAAATCTAATAGTCTAGTTTCTTCGAACCACTTTCCAAATTATATATATAATAAACTCCTGAACTCATAAGTAGGGTCAGAACTTTGGCGTGTGACTTGCTAGTATCCTGCTCGTTTTTTTTTTTTGCTTGGACGCATCTAGAAACGAGATCAAGGTGGGCCCATTTTTTAACTTGTTCATCTTAAGCCGAGCAAGAGTTAGCTCGCTTGTGGCTCATTGAGTCTTAAAGAGACACCAATGCATAGATCCTATTGTTCTACAACAGTTCGTACTTCCCTTCTTGTTGGTTGGCCCACCACAACTCATGATACTATCAAACCCTAATTTTCATCCTCTTCCAACTCTCACCATGTCTAATCTAGTCCCACCCCCAAACTCCTCCATTCTTCTCACTCCCAACCAGTAGTCCCCTCCTCTTAGTCAACAATGTCGCCCTCTCTACGCCTAATCGGCGCCGGCTGCCACGACAAACCTCTTGGTCATTGCATCTCCCTCTCCCCACCTAGCCGAAGATGTCTCTTCCCTCCTTATCTACCTAACTAGTGCCTCACTTGCACCCCTTAAATTGTGGCACCAATCACAAGCTCAAATCGAGGGGCAACGACGTCGGGATGAAGCCATGGTGGCATTGGGTCAGTGGATAGCATGCATCGAGATTATGAACTTAATTCATCAGCCAATATGAGCATGTTGTCTAACCTCATCCATTTTGTCTAGCCCGCTCGCTAAACTGAACGAGTCCAAGGCATGCAGCCCACACAAAGCTCAACTTGGTTCACACTGGCCATAGCCATAAGAGCATGTCAAATGCTATCACCAAATGTGGGTCCAGGTCCAAAATTTAGAGCTGGTGAATTTGGATATATGAAAAAAGTTTGAAGCTAATGGTTTTTGGATTAACATACCAAATATCCTAAGCATATCTAGCAGGTTCCCTAAAACACTGTTACGGCCAATCTCAGTCTCTATACTCATCCAACAGAGTGTTTAAGCCAATCTTTAAATTTACAGGTTTTATTTCGGTATGTATATTTAGAAACTCTATACAATCTTGAAAGAATAAAAATATAGGGAAGAATAGTGAGAGAGAGAGAGGATATAGAGAATAAAACATGAAGATTTCTCTGGATAATGAAATTGGGAACGAAGCCATGCACACCCTTGTGAAGCATGGCCATGCAAGCATGCGATTGAATTCAATGTCTCCGAGGACTTGTCACGTGTGACTGGCCGAGGTCCGTGCATGCGCTCGCTCGCTCGCTCGCTCTGCCAGTCGCTGCGCCCCCTTCGTCTCCGTCTGCCCCCTGCTCCTGCAGGAGCCAGCGTCAATGGCGTCCATGCATGCATGCGCAGGCTGATCAGCTGCATTCCTGCAGCGAGCTGCAGAAGAGAGCCGTTGACTCGCATGCGCAAGCTAGCCCTCGCAAGAAGCCATGGATCCATCACGCGCCCGGCCACCAACGCATGCAGCGCCGCGACGACGACGACCATGCATGACACCAGCCAGCGCCACACCCTGATCTCTCTCATCAGCTCTCTCTCTCTCTCATCAGCTCTCTCTCTCATCAGCTCTCTCTCTCTCTCTCTCTCTCGATCTCTCCCCGGCGTCACAGTGACACTGCAGCTAGCACACATGCATGGGTGCTACGTGCGGCAGCTGCAAAGTGGCGTCAATGGAGTGGATCAGCACTGCATGGTGGCAGCATGCTACCTCTGTGGAAGTGATGCAACGGGGGGAAGAACAAAAAATACGCTCTTTCTTTCCTGTGGAATATCTGGACGCCCTCTATTTTTTTTTTATTGAACATGCCTTCTCGACTAAAAATAGAGTAAATTTTAGTTGATGTTTTTTTACGTTATTTAGTACTAAAATTTATGTATTGTTTGATATATGTTGTAAACAAACATCAGCAATCAACTAGATGATATCTTATACCTGTTGCAAGTTCATTTTAAAAGAAAAGGATGCACAAAAGGCTCCGTATAGAACCGAAGTTACGTGACAATGCTATGCGTCTATGGTCTGTGGATGATGGAACGGCATGCAGTTGCTATGAGAGGTTGTAGGCTTTGAGAAATTGTAGGCTTTTTGGTGAGCTGGGAGATTTGTTTTCTGGAAATCAAACAAAGACGCTAGCTACCAGTAACAATTGCCAATGCAAATGTTCTTTGCCTTTATGAGTGATGGCCACACATAAAGGTGAGTGGAGCCCTTAACTTTTCCAATATATTAAGTGCTATAACAGAAATTTGTCCAAATCAGAAGGTTTTTTTTTTTGGTAAATTTTCAGAAAAGAATAAAATTTTCTAATTTTCTCTTTTTTATCGGTTGAGATTGCCAAAATATCGGCCTACCGGGCCCACCCGTCGGCGGCCGCGGCGGCGAGCCCAGTCGCCTGGGTTTAAGCAAAACCGTCATACTATTAATTTATTTGTACTAGATCCCACGTTTCCTCGAAATTGTTTTTCATGAGTGGTAGCACATGATAGCTTTTGAATTGCACTGCTACAATTAATGTGCCCCAATTCAGAGATGCATGGGCCAAGGGCACATTAACAATCCCGCACAATTGACCTCTATTACAAGTGATGGAATGTTGATGATATACCAGTATACCCCGCTAGCAAGCTAGTGTGTTTGCCACTGAGACTATATTAAGCTGGATTAATTAACCACCCATGAATTAGCCTCAATCTTCTCGTGTTAATACATGTGGCCAACCCCTAAAAAAATATTGCCATTCCCGCGCACTAGCTAGCTACTGTGCTCGCATGCTCTCTCTCTCTCTCTCTCTCTCTCTCTCTCACCCATCACTTCACTGTGTGGTGTGCTCTGTGCTGCCATGGAAGCTGCAGCTCACTCAGCAAACCAATTGGCGGATTATAAATGAGCTCCCCGGCCGCCACCACCACGAGCCCCGTGCCCCCATTCGCCCGCTCATCGATCGATCGTCACTACCCCTCTCCCCTCCTCCTCCTCCTCCTCTCGCCTTCCGACAACGCAGCATAGTTTAAGGTTCAGGTAGCCAGAGGCGATCCATGAGGCGCCGCGGCAATATCTCCCTCCTCCTCCTCGTCGCCCTCTGCTTCTTCCTCCTCGCGGCCGCCGCTCGACACCTGCCCAGCGCTAGCACCGACCTCGGCCTGGCCGCGCTCGACGACGGCAATGGCGACGCGGCGGCGGACGCGGCGTCCGAGGTGAGAAGATTATAAGCCTTCATCAATGATCACTACGTACGCAGCTGGGGAACGAATAGCCTTGGTGGTTTCTTGCTCTGATTGTGTGCTATGTATATGTTGTGTTGTTGCAGATGATGGGAGATGCTGCGGCAGAGGAGGAGGCGGCGGCGTGCGGCGCCGGCGCCGGCGCCGGCGAGGGGGACGGCGGCGGTGGCGGCGGCGAGGACTGCGCGCAGAGGCGGCTGCTCCGCGACGCCCACCTCGACTACATCTACACGCAGCACAAGGGCAAGCCATGAACGCCGGCGAGATCGGTTGAGCTGGCCGGCCGGAGCCGGACATGTACACGCCGGCAATTAGAATCATGCGTCTACTGCTAATAACACCTCTAATTAATCACCTGCTTAATTGCATGCTGTTGTTGCTATGTGCATCCGTGATTCATCCACCATCAACCTAGGAAATCGTGTCATCGATCCGTACATCTCCCTTGCATCACCTGCCTGTACATCTTTCGTAGCCTAATCCTAAATTCTTAATACATATATATATGCACGGTATCAGCTTCTTCAAGTGCATATTAATTCTTAATTAATTCTCCATGTACTGTACTGTCCTAATCCAGCATCGATCAGTCTGGATCGGAGATGCGAAGCTGGGGATGAACAATCGTGTGTGCATCCATCTTTACATGCCCATGCTAGTAGTTTATCAGCATGCAGTATGCAGGAGTTGAAAAATTGTTCTGCTTGCACTTTTTTTTTTAAGAAAAGGCGAGCTGCCAAATTCATTCAAGAGGAGAAGCAAATACAAAGAACAGTTTAGACAACACAAGGCAAAAGCACCCCAAACTCAACACCCAACTAGGCTACCAGCAGGTCTCCCCTAATCTTTGCCAAGACATTGTCCGCCCAATTGTTTGACGCCGCAGTTCAAAGCTCACCGATTTTACCACTGTTTCACCGATTTTGCCCCTGTTTACACACCTCGGCCTCCGCCGGCGCCGCCGTCCCATCCTCCCGTGCGCCGCCGCCGCCCCCTCCTCCCGCCCGACGCCGCCGCACCCTCCTCCCGCGCGCCGCCGTCTCCTCCTGGGCGCCGCCGCCGCCCCCTCCTCCCGCGCGACGCCGCCGCACCCTCCTCCCGCGCGCCGCCGCGGCCACCGCCCTCTCCTCCTGGGCGCCGCCGCCGTCCCCTCCTCCCGCGCGACGCCGCCGCCCCCTCCTCCCGCGCGTCGCCGCCCCCTCCTCCTGGGCGCCCGCTGATTGGAGCTTGATTGGAGTTGATTGGAGCTTGACGAGAAGGGATTGGCGGTTGGGAGGGATCGCAACGGAGGGAGCGGTGCCGGGGCTGCGATGAGGAGGGATTGCGGCGGAGGGAGCAGCCCCGGCGGCGGGGAGGCCATTGCTTGGGACGAGCACACAAGCTAGGTTAGAGGCACAATTGAAAGGGCAAAGTAGTCATTTCACACCTTTCTTAATTTTTTTCAAGCTGTCGGAAACGTCAAACAAATAAAGACGGAGGGAGTATTTTATAGCCGTTGCAAGTTCATTTTAAAAGAAAAAAGATGCACAAAATTAAGGCTATGTATAGAACCGAAGGAGGGGAGTATTTTATAGCCGTTGCAAGTTCATTTTAAAAGGAAAAAGATGCACAAAATTAAGGCTATGTATAGAACCGAAGGTACGTGACAATGCTATGCGTCTATGGTCTATGGATGATGGAACGGCATGCAGTTGCTATGAGAGGTTGTAGGCTTTTCCGTGGGCTGGGAGATTTGTTTTCTGGAAATCAAACAAAGACGCGACCAGTAACAATTGGCAATGCAAATGTTCTTTGCCTTTATGAGTGATGGCCACACATAAAGGTGAGTGGAGCCCTTACCTTTTCCAATATATTAAGTGCTATAACCAAAATTTGTTCAAATCAGAAGGTTTTTTTTTGTAATTTTTCAGAAAAGAATAAAAAATTTCTCTTTTTTATCGGTTGAAATTGCCAAAATATCGGCCCACCGGCCATAAAATTTCGGTCCGGTTTTGTGAAGTTCATAGTGGATCTTTTTTATGCCGATGTTAATTTATTTGTACTAGCTAATCTCTTCAACATCATCTGCCTGAGTAATCAAGCTACGTACTGACTTCGTTGCCGTCTTCAACCACTATCGAAATTTTTTGGCAAAGGATAGATTCAAGGAGGCTGATGGGGCTCTAACTATGTGATCTGGAATATCTGGCTAGAGAGAAATTCTCGTATTTTTCACAAACAAGGCTTTCTCCTCGCGGGAAGTTTGGGACAATATCTAGAGAGACATTTCGGCTAGAAGATTAGCGTACCATGACCCCCCTTGAGTGTTAGCTGTTTTTGAGTTTGTTGTTTTCGAGTTTTGTACATAATCAGAACGTTGTTTTCCTACCTCTATGAATATAAGCTTCTAGCTCTCTAAAAAAAAAATTATTTGTACTAGATCCCACGTTTCGTCGAAATTGTTTTTCATTAGTGGTAGCACATGATAGCTTTTGAATTGCACTGCTGCAATGTGCCCCAGTTCAGAGATGCATGGGCCAAGAGCACATTAACAATCCCGCACAATTGACCTCTATTAGAAACTGATGAAATGCGGATGATATACCAGTATACCCCGCTAGCAAGCTAGTGTGTTTGCCACTGAGACTCTATATTAAGCTGGATCAACCACCCATGAATTAGCCTCAATCTTCTCGTGTTAATACATGTGGCCAACCCCTAAAAAAATATTGCCATTCCCGCGCACTAGCTACCTACTGTGCTCGCATGCTCTCTCTCTCTCCCCCATCACTTCACTGTGTGGTGTGCTGCCATGGAAGCTGCAGCTCACTCAGCAAACCACTTGGCGGATTATAAATGAGCTCCCCGCCATCATCGATCGATCGTCACTACCTCTCTCCCCTCCTCCTCCTCCTCCTCCTCCTCCTCTCGCCTTCCGACAACGCAGCATAGTTTAAGGTTCAGGTAGCCAGAGGCGATCCATGAGGCGCCGCGGCAATATCTCCCTCCTCCTCCTCGTCGCCCTCTGCTTCTTCCTCCTCGCGGCCGCCGCTCGACACCTGCCCAGCGCTAGCACCGACCTCGGCCTGGCCGCGCTCGACGACGGCAATGGCGACGCGGCGGCGGACGCGGCGTCCGAGGTGAGAAGATTATAAGCCTTCATCAATGATCACTACGTACGCAGCTGGGGAACGAATAGCCTTGGTGGTTTCTTGCTCTGATTGTGTGCTATGTATATGTTGTGTTGTTGCAGATGATGGGAGATGCTGCGGCAGAGGAGGAGGCGGCGGCGTGCGGCGCCGGCGCCGGCGAGGGGGACGGCGGCGGCGGCGGCGAGGACTGCGGGCAGAGGCGGCTGCTCCGCGACGCCCACCTCGACTACATCTACACGCAGCACAAGGGCAAGCCATGAACGCCGGCGAGATCGGTTGAGCTGGCCGGCCGGAGCCGGACATGTACACGCCGGCAATTAGAATCATGCGTCTACTGCTAATAACACCTCTAATTAATCACCTGCTTAATTGCATGCTGTTGTTGCTATGTGCATCCGTGATTCATCCACCATCAACCTAGGAAATCGTGTCATCGATCCGTACATCTCTCTTGCATCACCTGCCTGTACATCTTTCGTAGCCTAATCCTAAATTCTTAATACATATATATATGCACGGTATCATCTTCTTCAAGTGCATATTAATTCTTAATTAATTCTCCATGTACTGTACTGTCCTAATCCAGCATCGATCAGTCTGGATCGGAGATGCGAAGCTGGGGATGAACAATCGTGTGTGCATCCATCTTTACATGCCCATGCTAGTAGTTTATCAGCATGCAGTATGCAGGAGTTGAAAAATTGTTCTGCTTGCACTTTTTTTTTTAAGAAAAGGCGAGCTGCCAAATTCATTCAAGAGGAGAAGCAAATACAAAGAACAGTTTAGACAACACAAGGCAAAAGCACCCCAAACTCAACACCCAACTAGGCTACCAGCAGGTCTCCCCTAATCTTTGCCAAGACATTGTCCGCCCAACGAACCTCCTGGTGGAAAATCCTGGCGTTCTGCTCCTTCCATATGTTCCAACATATGGCAATGATGCCATTTTTAATGCGCCTGACGACCTTGCTTCCAGTTAGTTCATCCCACTAGTGACCGGCCGAAACAATTGTGGGCATATCTACCTTTGTGAAGCAGAACAAAGGCATCGTACCATGCCAGATTTGTCTAACAAAAATACACCCCCAAAACAGATGCTTATGAGTTCCTTCCAATTCGCCACAAAGAACACATAAAGCGTTACATGGCCACCCTCTAGCTGTTAGCTTGCACGGTTTTTGAGTTGCTACCGTTTGATCTCAGCCCGTTCGGCTTCGCTCAGGCCTTGTTTGTTTCAGCATAAATTAAACTAAATAAAAGTTTGTTATTTATGTATAAACCAAATGATGTAATACCTTGTAGTCATTTTTGTGAGGTTTTATATAGTTTCTTTAAAGTTCGTAAAACAAATTTTCATATCTTTTTAACTTTTTAAGACGTTTTTCGAGGGAACACAACTATTTCGGATTAAAATTTCCATCAACTTTCAGCTGAAACAAACAAGACCAGAGTGAAGGAAAACGATTTGGTACACATTGCAGTAGGCATAAGCACTTGCATTTGTCTTCTGGTGCCTGTCTTCCTGCTCGACCCTGTCTGAAAACTCTGATCCTCTGACCACCCCCTTACTTCTGCCTGTCCTCAATCTGCTTGATTTCCCGAAGCGAGCAGCCAAATTTTCTATCGCCCCAAGAACGCAGCCGGTGTGACCGATCTGGATGCAGAGCTGAACGCTACGTGCTTGTCGCATCGACGATGTCCACGACCTGCTCTCTGAAGATTGCAGGGAGGAGGTCAACACCCGGATCGCCCAGCTCCATTGCTGCAGGCTTCAGGCTGCAGCTACAGCTACAGCTCACCCGAGAGCTGAGCAGGAAGAAAGCCAGAGAGAGAGAGAGAGAGAGAGAGAGAGAGGGAGAGGGAGACATGCGAAGATGCTCTCCACCCACACATGGCGATGCGACGCGATGCGACGGCACTGATTCAGATTCACAGAAACAGTGCTCTCCATTTGCGATTGCAAGTCATGATCAGAGGTAGACACGAAAGTACCAATCCAACAGCGACGCCATGGCTGAATGGCTGATGGATGACGAGCCTAGGTAGCTGCTGCCCGAGCTAGCATCGATGGAGATGACATCTCCAGGCATCGATCACTGCATGAATCGAAGCATGCGCATGGCATCAACAGAGAAGCGCTGGTGCCCACTAGGCATCAACAGAGAAGCGCATAGCATCAACAGGCTATCACGAAGCATCCGTCCACCATATCGCTTGCAGCGGGCAACAGTGCACGCTCCATTATCTTTCCAGCTTAAATTAAATTAAATTAAATTAAAATTCTCCGGTTCCACAAGAGCATCTCCAATGGTACAGGTAGCAAATTGGCTATAACATCATCCACATCCGCTAAGAACCCATCATTTCAATGATGTATTTTTAGGCCTTGTTCTTTTGAGCTGATCTGAACGGCTGAACGGCTGAAATGACTGAATTTCAAACGCTTCTCGAGGTAGTCTCGAGATTCGGATCCATTTCGTTTGACTTGCGTTAGGACCCACCTTCAAAACAACAAAAAAACAGACTTAAAAAACTCAAAGCATATATCTTTTTAAAACGTAGATAAGTCGTTAGGCTGTTAAGCCGTTAAGCTATTAAGCTGAAAAGAACTGGGCCTTAGTCACGAATTCCAAAATTTATATGGGCCCATGACTCCACATCTCCACGAGACTATTTTTGTAATGACTCCTCCCACCCAGTTCATTCTCTTCTTCCTTCACTCCCCCACCGCGCTCGCCACTTCTTTTCCCAGCCTTCCACATAGCCGAATCCCGCTGCCGCCCCAGCCTTCCTCCTTGCATCTGGCCGCCGCCTCGACCCTCCTCCTCGGATCTCGCCACCGCCCCGGCCATCCTCGGAGTCAGCCACCACCACAGCAACTCTGGGCGGCGCGACATTAGCATCGTGATACGGCAACTCCGTCCTTGGTGGTGATTCCAGGCGTGGCGTGACGACTCCGGTGGGGCGTGGCTTTTCTAGCAGCGATCGATGATTCCAGGGGGTGGAGGGAGAGATATTAGGGAGGGAGAAAGAGCACTGTATGGGGCGCACGCTATCGACCGACGCTTGGTTTAGCGCCGATGCTACTATTTTGGGGGGTTCTCTCTCTTCCAGCTCAGTGAAAATGCTGACATGTAAGGCTTATAGCCAGCTGAGTCAGCACCATTGGAGATGCTCTAATACATATCGTTTTGAACATTGACACGATCTTCAAAATACAATTTTAATCATTAGTTACTAATAAAATATATCTACAAAATCCACGGAAATATGATATTTTGAAAGTATTTTTTCAAGATGAATTTATATGTATGATTTTTATATACGCGATCCAGATAGTTTAAAAGATTTTTATAGATAAAGTTTTAAAACTTTGACTTAGGACAAACCTAAAACAACAGATATTATGAAACTAGAGGGAGTAGTACTTTGTAGTCATTTTGTGGGGTTTTAAATAGTTATTATTATTGTTACTAAAATAACTTTTTTAGAAATTTTTGAACTCTCTAAGGCTTCTTTCAAGGATCGCAACCTTTTCATATTAAAACTTTCAACAACTTTAATATGAAAAGAACAAGGCCTAAATCTCTGAATATCTATCCAATCGATGGAGCTAGGTGTAATACCCGATCTGTTGCGGTGAGAGACCTATATGGTCTATGTGATTGGCTGTGGTGGAATAATATCATCTTACTAGTTTAGAGACAGTTACACCAGTATATATAGCTTGATAGGTCTAAACACAGTATTCCAAGTTAACCGTTTTGGACAAACCAAGGCCAAAAGTCCAAGAGTGGTGCTATGAATGCGTGGGCCAGCTTCATAGGTGGGTTGGGTTCTAAGAAAATTTGGACCAGGGTGTTACATAGCAAGCAAGAGCATCAACTCGCAGTGCGGGCGTGTGTGCGCTTGGAGTGGCCACACGGCACGACATATGGTGAAGAGCCGAGAAATGCGGTTTTGTTATAGGCAGCTAGAAAAAGACAACTAGAGACAATTAAAATCTTGGATGTGTTGCTGTGGTGGGCAGAAGAAAAAAACCACCGGTTGATCCATCGAGCCTTAAATTCCACTTGATCAAACAACGGAATTTCCCAGCTAACCGTTGGGCCTATATCTTGCCCTTCCGTTCAGCGGTTTATATAATCCACCGGTTGGTTTGGCGGGTTATAACCGGCCTAACGAAATGGCGAGAGACGTCTATTCATTTAATTTTAATAAAAAATACTATCTATTTATTTTAGAAAAAACATTAAAATATAAAATGCTAAAAAATTCATTTTGTTTGTCTTGGACCTGGCCCATCCCATCGCTTCCCTTCACCGGCCCGCTTCGTATGACTGGGCCGGCCCACATCAGTGGGCCGGCTAGGTTTCCCCCTAACGCGTCCTAGTAGGATTGGTGACGTCATCGGAAACGAGTCGGCATCCGGATGCTAATTAAGTAATCAACGCGCCGCCCCGTGCCCTAAAAATATGCACCGATATAATTAACTCGATCGTCTCGTCGCCGACGTCCAACACAGCTAGCTCCAGGGTTCAGGTATATATGGCCGACGCCGGCAACATCTCGATGGACGAGGATGTTCCGGCCGTCGTCGACGAGCTCATGCTGCACGGCTCCGAGCCCGAGTCCGAGCTTGGCGGCGGCGGCGGCGGCATCTGGATGGACGAGGATGTTCCGGCCGTCGTCGACGTGCTCGTGCTGCACGACTCCGAGGACGAGGACGAGGACGAGCTCGGCGGCGGCGGCGGCGAGGCCGCTGTTTTCTTCTTCCTCAGGTACTCCGGCGACGTCGAGCTCGTCAGCTACGAGGCGCTTTCCTACCACGACGACTACGAGTACGACGACGAGTTTGAGATGTTGGTCTACGAATCAGAGGTGTACGCCAATGGCGGCTTCGGGGCGGTGCCGGCGCCCGCCGCCTCGGTCGCGGCGCTGGAGAAGCACACGTACGTCGGCACCGGCGCAGGCGGCGCCGGCGACGTGGAGCCCGCCGCTGGATGCGTGATCTGCATCGAGGACTACGAGGTTGGCGAGGAGGTCGGGGTGATGCCATGCACGTATGGGCATAGGTTCCACGCGCGATGCCTCGGCGAGTGGCTCAAGGTGAGCGGCTCGTGTCCACTCTGCCGCGGGGAGATGCCATTGCCGCCTCAAGACTAACCGCAGTTGGGTGTCTTGTTTTTTTTAAGGGAAATTGGGTGTCTTGTTGGATTCGTCGTACTACCTCTGTTCTTTTTTATCCGTCTCCGTTGACTTTTAGACTTATCCTTTTCACCGTTCATCTTATTTAAAAATCCAGTACAAACATGAAAAAATATAAGCAATGCTTAAAGTATCTTTAGTGACAACACAAAGCATAACATAAATGGTATTTAAATAGTTTTTTGAATAAGACGAATGGTCAAAGGTCATGTCTAACGATCAACAGCGACAAATAAAAAAGAACATAGAGAGTACAAATTAAGTTGATTATGGTCTTATTTTTTTTTAGATAATGGAATAAAATTCCGGCCTCT
Organism: Raddia distichophylla; assembly: GCA_005191435.1. Taxonomy (NCBI): domain Eukaryota; kingdom Viridiplantae; phylum Streptophyta; class Magnoliopsida; order Poales; family Poaceae; genus Raddia; species Raddia distichophylla. The sequence goes on along the minus strand of SPJY01019923.1, from coordinate 215,575 downwards.
ACATCGTGAGATGTACGCAGCCAAGTTCACAAAGAACGGTTCGACTTAAGACAAACAATCTTAAGACGAGCAAAATAAAAATTACATTAAACAAAACATAATCTATGAATATTTCTCCAACCATAATTATTGAAAAACATTATAGCCACCTCTTCTAAAGATTGGCATGCTTCGATAAATGGTTGCTGGTCATCCTCCTTATGCAGAAATGCTCAATGCCTTAACCAATATGTAGCTCTGAAAATGCCCTGCAAAAAATATGTATCTTTGCGTTTGTCAAAAACCACATTATTTCGACAAAGCCAAATAGACCAAAACATAGCTGCCATGCCAGTGAAAAATTGACATATCTTTGATAGTCTTAAACCATGGATCCAATTTTCTCTTAAATGAGAAAGACTCCGTGGTAAATCTAAATTTAGAGCTATGTGAACAATTCGCCACATAGATCTAGCAAAGTGACAATCAAAGAACAAATGTTGAATAGTTTCTCTTTTATTGCAGAAAACACATTGCAAATTGCCTTGCCAACCACGTTTTGCCAAATTATCCTTTGTAAGAATGACCTCTCGATTTAAGTACCAAAGAAAGATTTTAATTTTCAAAGGAATTCTAAGTCTCCAAATATAATCATGGGATTGAATTGTTGTAGTATTGATCATTTTTTGATACATTGATTGTACCGAAAATTGACCACTTTTATGTAAATTCCAACAAAAAACATCTTGATCTGACTCTAAATGGAGCATAGAAAGTTTTAACTTTAGCATATGCCAATCTCTTAAATTTTGGCCTACTAAAGCTCTCCGAAAGGCGATATTAAAAGTAGATGAGTTAAGAACTTCCGAGACAGTGACATGTTTTTTTCTGGCTATGGCAAAAAGATTTGGATATTGTTCATTAAGAGGAGAATGTCCCAACCAACTATCTTCCCAGAATCTAATTTGGGTACCATTTCTTAATTTAAAATGTCCCCATTTTAGAAAATCTAGCTTTACTTTCATGAGACCTTTCCAAAATTGAGAGTCCCTCGGTTGGGAATGAGCTTGAGAAAAAGTTTTATTGACTAAATACTTATTTCTGAGCAATCTTTGCCAAATGCCCTCTTCATTTAGGAGTTTAAAAATCCATTTACTTAGAAGACACTTATTTTTAGTATCTAGATCTTGAATACCTAGACCACCTTGGTCCTTGGGACGACAAAGAATATTCCATTTGGCTAAACGATATTTCCTCTGTTGATCGTTGCTCTGCCAAAAGAAACGGGATCTAAAAAAGTCCAATCTCTTAAGCACACCACGAGGAATCTCAAAAAAGGACATCATAAACATCGGTAGACTACTAAGTACAGAATTAAGTAACACTAGTCTACCCCCTGAAGATAAGTGTTTTCCTTTCCACCCGCTCAATTTTCTCTCAAAACGATCCTCGACTCCCTTCCAGTCTGCATTACACAATTTATTATGATGCAAAGGTAGACCAAGATACTTAAAAGGATACGAGCCCACCCCGCAACCAAAGAGTTGTGTGTATCGGTCCTCATGATCCCTAGCATCCCCATAACAGAAAATTTCACTCTTATGGAAATTTATCTTTAAACCAGATAATTGCTCAAAAGTACCAAGCAAGAGTTTTAAGTTTAGTGCCTGCTCTAGGTTATGATTTAAAAAAATGATGGTGTCATCTGCATATTGCAAAATAGATAACCCATCATCCACCAAGTGCGGTACTACTCCTTCAATTTGACCATCTTGCTTCGCTCTCAAAATAAGGACAGACAGAATGTCAACAACAATATTGAACAACAAGGGAGATAATGGATCACCTTGTCTCAGGCCTTTACCAGTCTGGAAGTAAGGGCCTAAATCATCATTGATTTTAATCCCAACACTTCCTCCGGAAACATAATCCTCCACCCATTTACACCATTTAGAGGAGAAACCTTTCATCCTCAAAGCTTGTTGAAGAAAAGTCCATTTAACTTTGTCATAAGCCTTTTCAAAATCAAGTTTTAAAACTACACCACTGAGATTTTTTCTATGCATCTCATGTATAGTTTCATGTAAAATTATTACTCCTTCCATGATATTTCTTCCGGGCATAAAAGCTGTTTGAGAAGGTTTAATAACCTTGTCAACTATACGTTTAATTCTATTTGTACCCACTTTGGTAAAAATCTTAAAACTAACATTGAGCAAGCAAATGGGCCTGTAGTGCTGAATACGAGTTGCTTCCTTTGATTTCGGTAAAAGGGTAATTATACCAAAATTCAAACTATGAAGAGGTAAATTTTCATTATAAAAATCCTCAAACATAGCCATCAAATCATGCTTGATAACCTCCCAAAAAACTTGGTAGAATTCAGCCGGAAAGCCATCTGGCCCAGGTGCAGTATTATGATCCATCTGAAAAATAGCATCTCTTACTTCCTTTTCAGAGAAAGGTTCAGTTAATGAGCTGTTTTCAGAATTGGTCACTTGAGGAATATCATCCCGAATGGTTTCAATCATGGAAAAATTGTTGCTTTCTGGTGGACCAAACAAACCCTTGTAATAATTAGTGATATAATTTTTAAGCTCCGTATCTCCAACTATCACACCTTCATCTTGGTCTAATTGGAAGATTCGTTGCTTCCTATGTTTACCATTTGCAATTAGGTGAAAGAATTTAGTATTGCTATCACCCTCTAATAAGAATTTTTCTTTTGATCGTTGGTACCACTTGATCTCTTCCTCTCTCAGAAATTGGACCAGCTTCTGATTCAACTGATTTTTTTGATTTAATTCATCGACAGAAAGTCGAGTATTTTCGGCTTTCTTGTCTAACTCATCAATCTTACTCAATAAATGTTTTTTCTCTTTTTTACAATGGCCACTGGTATGTCTAGCCCAACCCCTTAGATGCTTTCTAAGTTTTCGGATCTTATGTTGCCATCGTTTCAAAGAGGAATCAACATCAACCTGTTCGTGCCAAATATTGGCAACCATGTCAAAAAAACCATCACGTGTTAACCATCCCAATTCAAATTTGAACATAGGTTGGTTTGCATGATAATAAGAAGTACCCGTTTTGAGTATAAGAGGTGCATGATCAGAAAGAATTCTACTACCAGCATCAATTGTTACTAAAGGATATTTAAGTTCCCACTGGGTGCTTACTAAAACTCTGTCTAACTTCTCAAAGGTTGGGTCATCCAAATTATTCAACCAAGTATACTGAAGGCCACTGAGGTCAATCTCCCTTAAATTCATGCTGTGAATGATAGCATTGAATAAAAAAGGCCACCTCGTCTCAAAATTATTTTTATTTTTATCTTTAGCATGCCTCATTATATTGAAGTCACCGCCAATAAGAAATGGCAGTGACTCAGTACCGCACATATTTACCATCTCGGTTAAGAAAGCTTCTTTAAACTGGTTTTGTGCCGGCCCATATACAACAAATAACACCCATTTAAAATCGTCTTCTTTATTTCGAAGAATAAATTTGACCAAGAAATCGCCTTCAACAATTGAACCTATATCAAAAACCGCCATGTTAACACCCAGTAAAATACCACCGGATCGACCATGGGGTGGCATAATGTGCCAGATATAGTCCAACCCACCACAAAGATTCTTCAGAGTTGCTTCTGAAAAATTAGCTCGCCCAGTTTCCATAAGGGCTATAAAATCTAATCTCTGATTTTTAACAAGATCTGAAAGAAACCTATGTTTAGCCAAGTCTTTAAGACCTCTGCTATTCCAGAAAATGCCTTTCATTTTAAAATCAATTTTGAAGGTGTTTTAGGTTTAGCCAAGTTGATTATGGTCTTATGGATTGTTCTATGCCACACTCTTCTTCTGGTTTATTGCTTTTATGGAGTAATGGTTGCGTGGATTCCTAGTTGGTCAAGAGTCCGGAAGTTATTTCCATGTTCTAATAATTGTCGTGGAATGTATCTTTTTCCTCGTAAGCTTAGCATTTAGGGCCTGTTTGGATCCCTTAGCAGCTAATAGTTAGCAGCTAATAGCTAATAGCTGGCTAACAATTAGCTGCTAACAATTAGCAGGCCCCCTGTTTGGATCCATTAGCAGTTAGCTAGTTGGGTAGTTGGCTGTGAGTGCAAAATTCCCATGCTACCCTTGGTGCAAAATTCGAGAAGGTGGGGAGAAGGAATAAAGTGAGGGCAAAGCAGTCTTTTCATCATCTATTAGCACTTGTTAGCAGCTCAAAACCTGCTAATGGACTAATTGTTAGCAGCCCAACCTGCTAACAGTTAGCAGCAAATTAGCAGGGCCTGTTTGGATCCCTCCCTGCTAATTTTAGCAGCTAATTGTTAGTGCTAATGGATCCAAACAGGCCCTTAGCCATTAAACACACAGCGTAAATAATACCGGTGAAATTTGGCTTGCCAAGGATAGTTAATTAGGCATTCGGGGTGCCGTTCGGTAGTGTTTGGTTGGTACTGTATGTCCTAGAACAATTCCGTCGTGGATGCGGATTCATATTAATTTGGTTAAGGCTAGTTCGATGGATGGGATGATCCTAGATGATTGATCCTACAAGTGAAATATTCCATAAATATACCGATCAAATTGATCCATCCAAAAGGAAAGAAAGATTTGTCACCGCGATGAGCGGTACGTGTCAGCGCCAGGCACACACTACGCAATTACAGCAAAATTTTCAGATTTATGGAAGGCTAAAATCTAACTTTGATTAACAGATTTCAATGGCTGGAATATTCTAAAGGCAACAAATACCCTAAACAAAGCTATAAGCGGTTTTGAGTAACACATAACAGTCAAACATGCAAGAGTATATTTTTCTCATGATTTAGGAAAGCTTCTAAATATTTTTAATAAATATAAATAAATATCAGATTATGTGGATATTTATTTTATACTCCCTCCGTTCTAAATTATAGATCATTTGACTTTTTTGACACATACTTTGACCACTCGTCTTATTCAAATAATTAGTGAAAATATGAAAAAACTCAAGTCATTATTAAAGTACCTTTCATGATAGACTAAATCATAACAAAAATAAATTATAATTATAAATTTTTTTGAATAAGACGAATGGTCAAAGTACGTGTCAAAAAGTCAAACGACCTATAATTTAAAACGGAGGGAGTAATAAAAAAGGCTCGGAAAACTATGTGGATAGTAGTGGGCCAGCATATAGGTACCGTACGACCCATGGGCTGGTCCGGCCCGAGGGAAGGGTGGCTCGATCGGGTAAAGTACGGGGATGACACTTTCATTAATTAGGGGGTCCGCATGACAACGATAATTAAATACCAGTTAATAATAATTAGGCGCACTGGATAGAGTTTAAAGCGCACAGTAATCCTGAAGATGACATCATCATCATGACTTCATGTCATCTTCTTCCTCCAGATACGCGTGGTGGCAGGACGTACAAAGCTATTGAGTAATAGCACCACCAAAAGATTCACTTTCTCTTGCACGAGATGAGCAAATCTTGGAGGCTGAGTAGCGGGGGTTGCAAACTCGAGCGAAAAATCTTCATTCCGTTGCAAACCAAATATGCCAACAACCAAGAAAAATAAAGCTCTTTGATAAATGGTTGGACTCGTGCGCTCCACAGAGAGTTTAAATCATAACAAGTCGGTATTGAACTTGCTTCTCAAAGCTGACCTGCTTCATAGATTTATTTTTAAGAGTTTTTAGAAATGGTTTTGTATTGATATGACATGCATATGTATGTGTGCACGTGATTTTTTCCGGAGAGAATTAACTTGGAGGACTTCGCACTTAAATTAAGCAAAATAAGAGATGAAGTGATGTTTTCTCGAAAACACGAAAGAAGACATGAACCTACACGGACTCCGGCCATACAAAATTAAAGCCAACTTGGAGCTTCCGCATCCGTCGCTCCATTTCGTTAAAACTATATATCCTCTATCATTATCTCTAAATTTATTTTTATATTTTACAATTCACTATAAAAATTTCTTCCCTCAATAGACTATTTTATTCAAAAGTCAAAACTAATAGTTTTGAAGTAACCGCCACGGATGCTCTGCGAAACAGGTTAAGCTAACATGCCGTAAGCTTCTGGTTCAAAGAACATCTGCACGTCCTCGTAAGAAAGCTCCTCGTAGGTACAGAACAGCTCATCCTCATCGTCGAACAGCATCGAATCAACTGCTTCGTCGTCGCCACCGCCGCCGTCGTCGCCACCGCCGCCGTCGTCGTCGCCGTCGTCGTCGAGATCACTATCCTCAGTGCCATGGTCGTCGCACATCATGCGATCAACCAGGTTCTCCCCGGCAGTCAAAACATCGCCGAGCTCACCGACGTCGGCGGCGAGGTCACCGGCGTCCGGCGTAATACCGGCCGCGCCATCGGCGGTGGACAAAAGAACGGCGATGCCGCTGAATTTTCGGCCGAGGTCGCGCAGCATCAGCTCCACCGCGCCGCCGCCGTCGCCGGACAGATGATCCTCGAGGCCACCGGCTCTGGCGCCGCCGAGGTCGCCGTGGCCACGGCGGTGAAACGGCAGCACTGGATGGGGATCGCCGTCGTGCGGCGCATCCGCGGCACGGTGCTCGACGCCGTCGCCGGCCATGGCAAGGATGAAGTAGGCGCTCGACGTCGACGATGAATTAATCGCTCGAGACGATCGATCGAGTTCGAGTTATCAACCACGCGCGTGCTGCCGTCGCGTCGACGATCGAGTTATGAAACTCATGACTTATATAGTATAGGGCACGTATGACGAGTTACATATATAGCTCGATCTGCAGGCGAATTCCGAACCCGAGGAGAAACACACAGAGATCTATTTATAGTATGCATCAATTTGTTATGTGATCTGATCACTCAACAGGAGGACACCCCCAAGCATCGGGCATGGCCGGCGAGAGCATCTTCCCCGACGAGGCAGCTGGCGGCGGAGGCGGCGAGCATCCGTCGGCGTTAAGCCGCCGCTCGCCGCCCCGCGGCCATCGCTTGCTCCACCACACGAAAAAAAGGAGTGACGCTTGCACGAAGAGCTTGGTCTACTCGCTAACGCCAGATCAATTAAATTGCGAGCTTGTGACCTTTCAGCTTTCTTTTGACGTTTCGTTTCTAGGTTGAGCCATGAAACCTATTGAAATTTTAGCCACATTTCAACAGTGTTTGATGAGAAAAAAAAAATTTGATGGCATTGATCGGCCCGCGGCACCGGAATTATTTGTTAATAATTTCCGTAGATTAATTTGGCCCGAAATCAACGCGGCCTAATTTTGGTCCATAATCACGAAACCCTAATTGCCAGCTATAAAGGGGATCAACCCTAATGAAGCAGGGGAGAGGAACAGTAGCCGGTAGCTGGAGAAAAGGCAAAAGAAAAAAAAGGTAAAAGGGGGAGGGGCGGCGCCCTCCCTCCACCCATCTCTCTGTTCCCTCGTGCTCTCTCTCTCTCTCTCTCTCTCTCCCCCTCTCCTCTTGGACTGCGCAGGCAACAGAGGGGGGAGGCCGGCGCGCCTCCGCCGCGTCCTCCGGATGGCGCGGTGGCAGTAACCCATCGGCGGCGGCGGCTTAGCGGCGGCGGTGGCGGGCGCACCACCCCCTCCTCATCCACGCGCCCGGCGCGGCGACGCCGCCCCACCTCCTCTACGCGGCGGCCCAGCGGCGGCCGGTGCCGTCCCCTGCTCGACGCAGCGGCCGGCGCCTCCTCCTCCTTCACCTTCGGCGCAGGCGGCGTCGCCCCTCCCCGTCTCCGCCTCCCAGCCGCAGCAGCCCGGCGGCGCCGTCCTCCTCCTGCTCCGTGCGTCCACGACGGCGCCGCCCCGTCTTCCACGCCCGACGTTGCCTCCGGCCTCCACGGACGTCGCCTCTGCCTGCCCAGATCCATGGCGAAGGCGGCCCGGGCCCAGCGGCGCTCTCAGCTCCTCAGCGCGCCGGGGCGGCCGGCGCGCCACCTCCGCCTCTTCCTCCACGCCCGCGACGGCGCCGCCCTTGCCGTCCCGACGCCGCCTCGACCCCTCCGCGCCTGGCGCCGCCCCTGCCGTCCCAACGCCGCCTCGGCTCCTACGCGCCCGACGCCGCCCCATCCTCCTCCTTTGTGCCCAGATCCAGGGCGATGGCGGCCGGTGTGGTATCTCCTCCACGGCATGACGGCGGCACCCCTGTTTTCTTCACCACTGCGCCGCCAGGCGGCCCCGACGTCACCTCGGCCTTCTTCTCCGACGCCAACGTCACCTTGGTGGTCTCCTCTCCACTCACAGCGGGCGACATCGTCTCCACCAACAAGGCGGCCCGCACGGCGCTCGTCCCCCTTATCGGCTTTCTCCTCCACGCCGACGGGCCGGCGAGCCCCTTTCCCACGCGCATGGTGGCTCTCGGCGTCATCTCCATCACCAACCCAGCGCGGCATCGAGTCGACGCGCGGTGGCAGTCCCTGCAGTGGTGACAATGTGTCCCGAGTGGCGTCCAGATCTTGCGACCTTCACTCGGCATCCTCTAATCCAAGGCGGCGGCACGGCTCCGTCATCCATATCCTCCCCAAGCACGGCGGCGGCGACCCCACGAACGCGATGGCGCTCTCCTCATCGCCAGCCAACAGCGGTGGCATGAACTCCCCCACAGCGGCATCGACAGCACAGATGGCGTGACTCCTCCCTCGGCCTGGCTCAGCAAGGCAGCGTGGTTACCTTGCCCCAGATCCGACCCTGGTCCCTCTTCTCCATCTTGGCACGGAGGCGGCCCGGCGTGACCATCTCTCCCCCGATCCCAATTGGCAAAGGCGGCGACGCGGTCATCTTCTCCTCCTCGGCCCAGCACGGTGGCGGGATCATCTTCTCCAGCGCATGGGTGGTAGGCGTGCTCCCCCAAATCCTGGTCAACATCGGCGAACATGGGTGGCAAGCGTGCTCCCCTGTCCTCGGTATGCAATGACGTATGGGTGGCCGGCGTGCTCCCCGGATTTCTATCTGCAATGGCGTATGGGTGGCCGGCGTGCTCCCCCGGTCACGATCTACAAAAGCGGCGTTAGCTTATGGGTGGCCAACGAGCTCCCCAGTCAGCGATCTGTTCAAGCAATGAGACGGTCATCTTCCCTAGGCATGGGTGGCCGGCGGGCTCCCCTATCCCAATCGGCAAAGACGGTGGTGCAGCCAACTTCTCCTCACCCGATGCGGCCGGCACGACAGCGTCCTCGGCGTCAAGATGGCGGCGCCCGACCTTCTCCAACCATGGCAACGTCCTGATCTCCCCACGGCGTGGTGCAAGCGGCGCCCAAGGTGGCCGGCGTGCCCCTGACCTCGGCCTGGAATTCGGCGACCATCTCTTCCCCGAACCCTAGATCCACACGAAGACGCACGGCTTCGCCCTTCCTCTGATTCAATGCCCGGCGTATGGTGGCGGCGGCTATCTTCCTAGGCCCGGCGTGTGGCGGCGACATTCATCTCTCCGGCGTGACGTCAGGACTCTTCCCTCGGGCAGCGCAACAACAACATCGTCCTCAGCTCGATGAAGACGGAGGCATGTCCCTCGTCTTCCCAACACGCGGTCGATAACGGCTCGGCCGCCTCTACTTCGGCATCTCGAGGCTCGACGTGGCCCTTTCCTCCAGATCCACGCGACGGCATGTTCCCCCGGGCGCCTTCAGCACCAGCGCGCGGCGGCCATCTGCTTCCTACCATATTTCAGTCCAAGTGGTGGAGACCGGTTTGCTTCTCCACCATGCAAGGCCACACTCGCAGAATATCCGATCTGCAAACCAAAAGGATGACATCGACTCCGGTATCTTCTCTAGCGACCCCATCAGCACCGGCAGAACCGTCCATCACGTCGACTATGACAGAATACCGTTCCATTCCGATGATCCCGGCCCCGAAGGCGAACAAGACCCTGAAGGCCAAATGGTATCGTGGAGATCCTAATTCCACGGTATCGCCCAACTCTACTGATGACGAACATCCCATCAATGGTATCGTGGAGATCTCAGCTCCACCGCATCGGCCAACTCTCCTGACGACGAACATTCCGTTAAGGAGATCTTCAACAACACCTTCCTTCGATGATGAATATTCCATCAAGAATACTGCGGAGATCCCAGTTCCACGGTGCCAACCAACTCTCCAACGACGAACATTCCGTTAAGGAGATCTTCAACAACATCTTCCTCCAATGACGAACATTCCATCAACGGTATCGTGGGGATCCCAGTTCCACGGTGTTAACCAACTCTCCTGATGATGAATATTCCATCAAGGGTACTGTGGAGATCCTAATTCCGCAGTATCGACCGACGCTCCTGACGAGAATATACCGTTAAGGAGAATCTCGACTACATCAGCTCCGGTGATCAAGACGCGTCAACGACAAGTCCAAAAGCCAACAAGTGGGAACATCCCCGATGACGCCGTGAAGCTGTCAACTTTAACTCAAGCTGAGTGCTAACCGTGCATTCCCCCAAGTTCAACTATTCCAACGTGAAGTTTGACGAGGACAAGTTCAAGCGATACGGGCGGGCATAGCCAATTGTCAACGGCTGTGCTAGGCATTAATTACATGGGCCCTGGTTACCCCATGTATTCTGCCGTCGCCAATCAATCTGCCATCCACCAATATGCACGGTGAGCCACGAAGCGAAGAGAAGAAGAAGACAGCCCCAGCAGCTTAATCGGAGGTGTTCCGCAAGCTGGCTTGCGGATGTAATTAACCGGGTGTCCTTCCGAGGTCCCGGGATCCAGAACCCGACGATTACCTGAAAAGAAGTCTAGCCTACCAGGCTACAGATGTCTAGCCAACCTGGCTACGGAGCGTAATACCAACAAGGAGTTGTACTTCATTGTGACGATGAAATATAAATGACCTTGTCCCCTTTTCTTTTGTGTATTTTTGACAAATACACTGGTATGCCCGCAAACGCGTTCTCGCAGCGGAATTTGTGTGCGTCACAAACAGTAGAGCCCGCCTCATGAAACCACGCAATAAAATCAGGCAAACCATATGATACCACATGAGCCTATACAGTATCACACTATCACATGATACCATTGTTGATGATGGGATCTATCTAATGAAACCACATGAAACCACATATCCGGATGATGGGGCCATCCTCATGAAACTATATAAAACTATATGAAACTATACAATACCACATGAAGCCATATTCCGAAGGTGGGCCCCTCAAGAAATTATATGAAACCACGTGGAGGTACGTGATGAAACACATGACCACATGATATTTGGTTGATGGTGGAGCCTACCTGATGAAACCACATGGTACCACATGAAACCACATGAAAAACGACCCGATGAAACCAAGCGAAACCATCATATGATACCACATAAAAGTACATTCTGATGATGGTAAGGCCCATCTCATGAGACTATATGAAACTAAATGATATCACATGAAAACATATTGATCCGCAACGGGACCCTCATGGAACTACATGACCACAACATAAAACCATGAGATGAAACCATAGTGTATAATGGTTTGAGCATTTGTGGTATATCAAAGTATCAGGGCGTTGAGTTTGAGTACTAGGTTTCGTATCATATATAGGGTATCGGGTTAATTATCAAGTGATATTGGGTTGGGTAGCATCAATTAAGTATCAAGGTATGCTCTTTTAGTATCAAAGATCTGAGGTTGGTGGTATCACGTCAATTATTGAGAGTACCATCCGGTTCCGAGGGATCATTGAGTATTTAGTGGAATATCAAAGGTATTAAAAGCAAAAAAGTGAGTCTCAGGTATCATAAGCATGTATCACAAGTCTCATGCATGTACGTATCATATATTCATGATACATATAGACCAACAGTATTTGTTTTGAGCAAAACCGTTGTTATATATAACCTGGCATCTAAAGTATATAGAGGAATATCTTCGGTATGGCAACAAATTACTATTGCTTTCGGTATGCCCGTCTGTTTCATTCCTAGTTTTTTTTATAGAAAATTTCAATTCCTAGTTATGACAAAAGCGATTAGTACATCGACATTTTTGCAAAAATGAACCAATATCTTTTAAAGAAGTAGTAATGGGATTAAATCAAGAGAACATAAAAATACAGTATTGATCAACAATAATCCGTCCATTATACCTTAGGACAAAATCTTCGGTATGGCAACAAATTAAGCTAGAACATTGCATGGCTCTACAAAATAAACCGAATCCCAAAGCATATTTGTTGGGCATCATAGATAGTTACAAGATCAGTATGTTACAAAAAAGAATGCAATTACAATATATGCAACATATTAGTGTGCAGCTAGCTACGTACATGTTTGGTTAAGCCTAGCTAGTAATGGAGATGATCCCCCTAGTCTGCAAGGGGGATGGTGAGGAAAGCATCGCCGATGGGATCATGGAGCTGCTCGAACATCATGTCGTCGGCGGCTTCCTCGTCCATCTCTCCCAACTCAGGCCGTCAACTGCCCCGACCCTCCTCGGATTCGGCCGCCACCACAACGACTCTGGGCGGCGCGACATCAACATCGTGATGCGGCGACTTCGTCCTTGGCGGCAATTCCAGGCGTGGCATGACGACTCCGGTGGGGCGTGGCTTTTCTAGAGGCGGCCGATGATTCCAGGGGGTGGAGGGAGAGATATTAGGGAGGGAGAGAGAGCATTGTATGGGGCGCACGCTATCGATCGACGCTTGGTTTAGCACCAACACTACTATTTTGGGGGTTCTCTCTCTTCCAGCTCAGTGAAAATGCTAACATGTAAGGCTTATAGCCAGCTGAGTCAACCCCATTGGAGATGCTCTAATACTTGTTGTTTTGAACATTGACAAGATCTTCAAAATACAACTTTAACCATCAGTTACTAATAAAATATATCTATAAAATCCACGAAAATATGATATTTTGAAAGTATTTTTAAGAAAAATTTATATTTATGATTTTTATATACGCAATCCAGATAGTTCAAAAGATTTTTATAGATAAAGTTTTAAAACTTTAACTCAGGACAAATCTAAAATGACAAATATTATGAAACTGGAGAGTAGTACTTTGTAGTCATTTTTGTGGGGTTTTAAATAGTTATTATTATTATTACTAAAATAATCTTTTTAGAAATTTTTTAACTCTCTAAGGCTTCTTTCAAGGATCACAACCTTTTCATATTAAAACTTTCAACAACTTTAATATGAAAAGAACAAGGCCTAAATCTCTGAATATCTATCTGATCGATGGAGCTAAGTGTAATACCCGATCTGTTGTGGTGAGAGACCTATATGGTCCATGTGATTGGTTGTTGTAGAATAATATCATCTTACTAGTTTAGAGACAGTTACACCAATATATACAGCTTGATAGCTCTAAACATAGTGTTCCAAGTTAACCCTTTTAGACAAACCAAGGCCAAAAGTCCAATAGTGGTGCTATGAATGTGTGGGCCAGCTTCATAGGTGGGCTGGGTTCTAAGAAAATTTGGACCAGGGTGTTACATAGCAAGCAAGAGCATCAACTCGCAGTGCGGGCGTGTGTGCGCTTGGAGTGGCCACACGGCACGACATATGGTGAAGAGCCGAGAAATGCGGTTTTGTTATAGGCAGCTAGAAAAAGACAACTAGAGACAATTAAAATCTTAGATGAGTTGCTGTGGTGGGCAGAAAAAAAAACCACCGGTTCATCCATCGAGACTTAAATTCCACTTGATCAAACAACAGAATTTTCCAGTTAACCATTGGGCGTATATCTTGCCCTTTCGTTCAGAGGTTTATATAATCCACCCGTTGGTTTGGCGAGTTATAACCGGCCCGATGAAATGGCGAGAGACGTCTATTCATTTAATTTTAATAAAAATACTATTTATTTATTTTAGAAAAAATTAAAATATAAAATGCTAAAAAATTCATATTGTTTGTCTTGGACCTGGCCCATCCCATCGCTTCCCTTCACCGGCCCGCTTCGTGGACGCCGTTCGCCGCCTTCGCCATCGCGTACTCTCTCGTGCAGCCGCAGCGCCTAGGGTTTCCAAGGCACGAGCTGGATCGATCAGGTGTGGATTTGCGCGGCGGCGGCAATGGCCATGGGGTGCTTATATAATGCAGGTAGAAATGGAAATTAAGATAATTGGTTTAATTTCCGTGGCGATAATTGGTTTTCAATTGGAAAACCAATTGAGTTAAGGATTCGGTGCAGCGACGAAGGAAGCTGTGCATTGAGTTGTTGGCGATCGATAATTGGTTCTCCGTTGGTAGTGCTCGCAGATTGTATAAAATCGTGCAAACTGCAGGTGCAATGCAACTGAATTAATTGAAGTGTGCGGATTTATTTGTGAACTAAAGTGTGAATTGAATTTTTCTGAACCGCAGTGGCATGCTGGAGATTCTGCCTGACACATGTATTGGTTGTTACCGGAGCTTAAAATCACTATAATTACAAGACTAATGTACCAAAACCGGAGAAATTGGACTTTCCTTTTCAAAGGAGCAGCCACATTGAACATATATACACTTCCATTAATCTCAGAAAAAAATATGCCCTCTCAGACTGAGCAGATGAAACCTAAGCCAACTCGGATACAAAACAGTTTAAGCAAAACATGCCGGAAGCTTCTGGTTCAAATCGAGATCACTATCCTCCGTGCCATGGTCGTCGCACATCATGCGGTCAACCAGGTTCATCCCCACATCATGCGATCAACCAGGTTCATCCCCGACGGTTAAAACATCGCCAAGCTCACCACGACGGTCAAAACATCCACGACGGACAAAACGTCGCGAGCATCCGACCCACCACGCGCACGGCGCACGCCGCCGGCGACGCCCGCGAGCTTCGCTTCCGCGGCTACGGCTTCGACGGCGCGCGCGCGCTCTTCTCTCTACTCTCGAGCACGGCAGCCGCGCGATCACCATGCAGCTCGAGATGGAGGAGCAGAGGGTGTTCAGTGAGTGGATGGCCGCCTTGGAGGCGGCGGCGGCGGCGACGACGGAGGGTAGTGGCTTCGGGCGAATTATTTAACCTACATATATATATATATATTTATTTAATTTAAAAATTATTTTCTGAATTCGGTTTTTCATCTCAAAGACTTATTTAAAACATTTAAAATACATGTTGAACAAAGTGGATCAGACTCTCGAGGCAATCTCGGATAGATAAGTCAACTCAGTGGATAAATCAAATAAGATAAGCTAAGTAAAACAAGAACTAAACCCCACTGAGGTATGCACGTACAAACGATGTCGATTGCGTTCATTGCAAGAACTTTAGAGAGAATTGCCGCAAGGATCCCTCGATTGATCTCTATAATTATATATACTCATCGGTCGTCACATCGGAATTAGTACTCATCGGTCGTCACAACGGATATGTCACAAGGTTACATGGAAGTATAATTTTCACAGAGGAATCAAAGGTAATACATAGGATGCAATCATTCATACAAGGAACACTTTCAAATATCAATATCGGATATGATGGTTAACAGTGGTTCTACTGATCATATGGCACCTGGTTTCGTCCACACCGTATACAAATGTGTCATAGTCATTGTCAAACTCTAAATTTCTTTAGAAAAAACTCAGCAAAACTGAGGTGCGTAAACAGAAATTATATAATATTAGTTTTTGCTACAAAGCATTAGCATTAAGCTATTATCTTACACATCACTCAATGGCTTCACACGTGGTGATCAAAAGAGGGAGCAGAGCGTGTTGTCGTATGCATGCAACTGTACATCTCCTCGCATGCATGCAACGCGGGCAAGGATGCAATGGCAAGCGTGATCTACGGTGATGGCGGCCGAAAACGAGGCGTCGTTGCAGCTAATTCAACGTGGATTAATTAGAGTCCACTTAATTTTTTTATCACGCCTTGGTCTTCATGTCAAATCTAAATGCGTAGATCTTTGCTGGAGTAAGACGGTAATTAACTTGTCCCCACGAAACAATATTGGAGTTATTCTCTCTGTTTTTTACATAAAACATATAATCCGAATGATCTTGTTTACAAACATAAGATGTAATACGAATTTATTGAATTTTTTCTATTGTCTATCTTCATTTATTACACAATTCTCACTAATGTATTTATAAACAACTCTCACGTGATGTTCTCTCTCATATTTCCACGATATTTATGACATAGGTAGTATGGTAATTTTCTCTTGATTTCGTAACTTTTTTAACCTATATCGATTCAAAATACGCCTTATATAAAAAGCGGATGGAATAAATTAAAATAGTCGAAAAAACGCATGTTCGTAGCCGGAGTCCTGGTCCGAATCCAGTTCTTCTTCCGAAATGCATGAACGAAACATTTTTATTTGATGCAGAGGAACAGCAGAAACATCTTCTTCCGAAATGCCTTGCATTAAACACAAGATATTTTTAGGCCTAGTTCTTTACGGCTTATTGAACTTAAATTGACTTATCTATTTATACTAGTACAATGCCCGTGATTTGCTACGGACCTTTAATGGAAAGCAGGGAAAACATAAATGAAGTCAACCATATTAAATATGAAATTAAAATCAAATGTCCATGAGCCGGTACTAAAACGCATTGTTAATAAACACTTTGTTAAAAACATTGTAGGAACCTAATAGCCAATTGATAAGACAATGTTGATCTATTTTGACTTCTCTATGGAACTGTTCCATAGAACATAAACCTTGACAGCCACATTGTTGTCTTTCTGTTGGAGAAGGCAAACCATTAGGGACCAGTCAGCAACGGCCCATGTCCAGCCACCTTCTATTAGTGAATCGTCTTCCCTTATAAGTGCATCTCTTTATTGAACCTATATAGATGAAATAAACATGAATTTAAGTGAGAGTAGAAATGGTAACCTATTTACATGCATCAATCAGAAGACAACCAACTTCGTAATCTTTTTACCACTCAGGAAATCTGCTATCATGTATGATCAGGAAATAAGATCATAATAGAACCCAACAAACATTACCCTAAGAACCATGATGCTACAGGTCACTTCCAGGCGGTGCTTGGTTGTGGTTCCTCCTAAAAGCAGGATAAACTTTGAGTAATGCCAACATGATGCTTCTAGAACTTCAACCTGAATATACCACATATTAGACTACATTCGCTAAATTGCAATGCTGCAAACTTCAGAAAAAGAAGAGTTGACATTGCAATTTAGAACATACACTTACATGATGGTATAAATTCTAACAAAAAGAGGTAGGACAGAATGTCATATGCAGCATAAAATTAGAAATGGTGCCGATCACAATTTTAAGCAAAGTCAGCTTATTTGTGTGTAAAGAATAAGGATCACATGGTATATGAAAGTTAAAACGACCAGAAGTTCTTTTTTTTTTCTTAGAAGCACTGCAACCGACATATTTACCAAATAAATAGACCACTAATTTCATTCACGAGATACTACTGATCTCAAAATAACATCTGAGCACCTTATTTTGATGCCTCCTCATAATTTAACAATCATTGTTTTTGAAAGGTGAAGTTAACCATACAAAAGGTTTGTGATTAATAAATATATTTTTTGTTCCAAAAAGAAGTGATGCCTGATATATCAATTTCAAGTAGGTTCGCCAAGGATGAGACAAGCATGTGGAATGCAACAAAAAGGCACATCTTTCAAATGTAGCTAAATCGATGCCTTCAAAAAGAACACGCTGCGTCAAAAAAAATACCAGATCCAATGAAGCTCCAGCCCAGTAAAGATGTGGAATATTTGAACAAAATTTCCATTCTGCCACAAATCAACCATACATATAACCTAATTTTTAAGAACACCCGGTATAAAACTTCCTAGTGAGATCCATATGTTTTCCAAAACCACATTTTCCTGCATAAACCAACAACAGAAGTTTGATTTAAATATTTGCATACTGGCCCTGCAATTAACAGTAGCATGATAAGATAATTGTAAGGACAATGATCTCTTCCTCCTTCTTTCTCCCTCCACTTCAGTAGGAGAGGAAGGGATCACATGCCATTCTCTCCCGCCTCTCTCTTCTTTACAAGTGAAATATTCCATAAAGATACCGATCAAATTGATCCATCCATAAAGAAAGAAAGAATCGTCACCGCGATGAGCGGTACGTACTATGGTGATTCAATACGCAATTACAGTTGTCGGTGTAATAAATACCGGGGTACAAAGAGTCCTGAGAAGATCCAGCGGGCCCCACGCGACAGGCGGGCGAGCAAGGCCCCAGCGCGCGGGCGAGCCCCTCAGGGCGCCGGGCGAGGGCCCCACACGTCAGGCGGGTGACCAGACCCCAGCGTGTGGGCGAGCCCCACGGCCTATTGAGCGGGTCCCACGCGCCAGGCGGGCGCATGGGCGAGCCCCCTCTGAAGACGAGACGAGGGCCCCACGCGCCAGGCGGGCGCATGGGCGAGCCCCCTCTGAAGACGAGACGAGGGCCCCACGCGCCAGGCGGGCGCATGGGCGAGCCCCCTCTGAAGACGAGACGAGGGCCCCACGCGCCAGGCGGGCGCATGGGCGAGCCCCCTCTGAAGACGAGGCGAGGGCCCCACGCGCCAGGCGGGCGCATGGGCGAGCCCCCTCTGAAGACCAGGCGAGGGCCCCACGCGCCAGGCGGGCGCATGGGCGAGCCCCCTCTGAAGACCAGGCGAGGGCCCCACGCGCCAGGCGGGCGCATGGGCGAGCCCCCTCTGAAGACCAGGCGAGGGCCCCACGCGCCAGGCGGGCGCATGGGCGAGCCCCCTCTGAAGACCAGGCGAGGGCCCCACGCGCCAGGCGGGCGCATGGGCGAGCCCCCTCTGAAGACCAGGCGAGGGCCCCACGCGCCAGGCGGGCGCATGGGCGAGCCCCCTCTGAAGACCAGGCGAGGGCCCCACGCGCCAGGCGGGCGCATGGGCGAGCCCCCTCTGAAGACCAGGCGAGGGCCCCACGCGCCAGGCGGGCGCATGGGCGAGCCCCCTCTGAAGACCAGGCGAGGGCCCCACGCGCCAGGCGGGCGCATGGGCGAGCCCCCTCTGAAGACCAGGCGAGGGCCCCACGCGCCAGGCGGGCGCATGGGCGAGCCCCCTCTGAAGACCAGGCGAGGGCCCCACGCGCCAGGCGGGCGCATGGGCGAGCCCCCTCTGAAGACCAGGCGAGGGCCCCACGCGCCAGGCGGGCGCATGGGCGAGCCCCCTCTGAAGACCAGGCGAGGGCCCCACGCGCCAGGCGGGCGCATGGGCGAGCCCCCTCTGAAGACCAGGCGAGGGCCCCACGCGCCAGGCGGGCGCATGGGCGAGCCCCCTCTGAAGACCAGGCGAGGGCCCCACGCGCCAGGCGGGCGCATGGGCGAGCCCCCTCTGAAGACCAGGCGAGGGCCCCACGCGCCAGGCGGGCGCATGGGCGAGCCCCCTCTGAAGACCAGGCGAGGGCCCCACGCGCCAGGCGGGCGCATGGGCGAGCCCCCTCTGAAGACCAGGCGAGGGCCCCACGCGCCAGGCGGGCGCATGGGCGAGCCCCCTCTGAAGACCAGGCGAGGGCCCCACGCGCCAGGCGGGCGCATGGGCGAGCCCCCTCTGAAGACCAGGCGAGGGCCCCACGCGCCAGGCGGGCGCATGGGCGAGCCCCCTCTGAAGACCAGGCGAGGGCCCCACGCGCCAGGCGGGCGCATGGGCGAGCCCCCTCTGAAGACCAGGCGAGGGCCCCACGCGCCAGGCGGGCGCATGGGCGAGCCCCCTCTGAAGACCAGGCGAGGGCCCCACGCGCCAGGCGGGCGCATGGGCGAGCCCCCTCTGAAGACCAGGCGAGGGCCCCACGCGCCAGGCGGGCGCATGGGCGAGCCCCCTCTGAAGACCAGGCGAGGGCCCCACGCGCCAGGCGGGCGCATGGGCGAGCCCCCTCTGAAGACCAGGCGAGGGCCCCACGCGCCAGGCGGGCGCATGGGCGAGCCCCCTCTGAAGACCAGGCGAGGGCCCCACGCGCCAGGCGGGCGCATGGGCGAGCCCCCTCTGAAGACCAGGCGAGGGCCCCACGCGCCAGGCGGGCGCATGGGCGAGCCCCCTCTGAAGACCAGGCGAGGGCCCCACGCGCCAGGCGGGCGCATGGGCGAGCCCCCTCTGAAGACCAGGCGAGGGCCCCACGCGCCAGGCGGGCGCATGGGCGAGCCCCCTCTGAAGACCAGGCGAGGGCCCCACGCGCCAGGCGGGCGCATGGGCGAGCCCCCTCTGAAGACCAGGCGAGGGCCCCACGCGCCAGGCGGGCGCATGGGCGAGCCCCCTCTGAAGACCAGGCGAGGGCCCCACGCGCCAGGCGGGCGCATGGGCGAGCCCCCTCTGAAGACCAGGCGAGGGCCCCACGCGCCAGGCGGGCGCATGGGCGAGCCCCCTCTGAAGACCAGGCGAGGGCCCCACGCGCCAGGCGGGCGCATGGGCGAGCCCCCTCTGAAGACCAGGCGAGGGCCCCACGCGCCAGGCGGGCGCATGGGCGAGCCCCCTCTGAAGACCAGGCGAGGGCCCCACGCGCCAGGCGGGCGCATGGGCGAGCCCCCTCTGAAGACCAGGCGAGGGCCCCACGCGCCAGGCGGGCGCATGGGCGAGCCCCCTCTGAAGACCAGGCGAGGGCCCCACGCGCCAGGCGGGCGCATGGGCGAGCCCCCTCTGAAGACCAGGCGAGGGCCCCACGCGCCAGGCGGGCGCATGGGCGAGCCCCCTCTGAAGACCAGGCGAGGGCCCCACGCGCCAGGCGGGCGCATGGGCGAGCCCCCTCTGAAGACCAGGCGAGGGCCCCACGCGCCAGGCGGGCGCATGGGCGAGCCCCCTCTGAAGACCAGGCGAGGGCCCCACGCGCCAGGCGGGCGCATGGGCGAGCCCCCTCTGAAGACCAGGCGAGGGCCCCACGCGCCAGGCGGGCGCATGGGCGAGCCCCCTCTGAAGACCAGGCGAGGGCCCCACGCGCCAGGCGGGCGCATGGGCGAGCCCCCTCTGAAGACCAGGCGAGGGCCCCACGCGCCAGGCGGGCGCATGGGCGAGCCCCCTCTGAAGACCAGGCGAGGGCCCCACGCGCCAGGCGGGCGCATGGGCGAGCCCCCTCTGAAGACCAGGCGAGGGCCCCACGCGCCAGGCGGGCGCATGGGCGAGCCCCCTCTGAAGACGAGGCGAGGGCCCCACGCGCCAGGCGGGCGCATGGGCGAGCCCCCTCTGAAGACGAGGCGAGGGCCCCACGCGCCAGGCGGGCGCATGGGCGAGCCCCCTCTGAAGACGAGGCGAGGGCCCCACGCGCCAGGCGGGCGCATGGGCGAGCCCCCTCTGAAGACGAGGCGAGGGCCCCACGCGCCAGGCGGGCGCATGGGCGAGCCCCCTCTGAAGACGAGGCGAGGGCCCCACGCGCCAGGCGGGCGCATGGGCGAGCCCCCTCTGAAGACGAGGCGAGGGCCCCACGCGCCAGGCGGGCGCATGGGCGAGCCCCCTCTGAAGACGAGGCGAGGGCCCCACGCGCCAGGCGGGCGCATGGGCGAGCCCCCTCTGAAGACGAGACGAGGGCCCCACGCGCCAGGCGGGCGCATGGGCGAGCCCCCTCTGAAGACGAGACGAGGGCCCCACGCGCCAGGCGGGCGCATGGGCGAGCCCCCTCTGAAGACGAGACGAGGGCCCCACGCGCCAGGCGGGCGCATGGGCGAGCCCCCTCTGAAGACGAGACGAGGGCCCCACGCGCCAGGCGGGCGCATGGGCGAGCCCCCTCTGAAGACGAGACGAGGGCCCCACGCGCCAGGCGGGCGCATGGGCGAGCCCCCTCTGAAGACGAGACGAGGGCCCCACGCGCCAGGCGGGCGCATGGGCGAGCCCCCTCTGAAGACGAGACGAGGGCCCCACGCGCCAGGCGGGCGCATGGGCGAGCCCCCTCTGAAGACGAGACGAGGGCCCCACGCGCCAGGCGGGCGCATGGGCGAGCCCCCTCTGAAGACGAGGCGAGGGCCCCACGCGCCAGGCGGGCGCATGGGCGAGCCCCCTCTGAAGACGAGGCGAGGGCCCCACGCGCCAGGCGGGCGCATGGGCGAGCCCCCTCTGAAGACGAGACGAGGGCCCCACGCGCCAGGCGGGCGCATGGGCGAGCCCCCTCTGAAGACGAGACGAGGGCCCCACGCGCCAGGCGGGC
The DNA here is from genome assembly GCA_005191435.1 of Raddia distichophylla. NCBI lineage: Eukaryota > Viridiplantae > Streptophyta > Magnoliopsida > Poales > Poaceae > Raddia > Raddia distichophylla. The sequence continues at coordinate 193,550 of SPJY01019923.1, read as the reverse complement.
GCATGGGCGAGCCCCCTCTGAAGACGAGACGAGGGCCCCACGCGCCAGGCGGGCGCATGGGCGAGCCCCCTCTGAAGACGAGACGAGGGCCCCACGCGCCAGGCGGGCGCATGGGCGAGCCCCCTCCGAAGACCAGGCGAGGGCCCCGCGCGTCGGGTGGGGCCCGTGTGGCAGGGAACATCCCGAAAGGAGTCTTCTGGTCGAAGGCTCCCCCTGCTGCGAAGGACGAGCGCATTTAATGCGACATCACGCGCGGATAGACAGCTGAAGATATGATTACCGCTACAGTGACCCCTGCCAGTCTGAGCAGCTGTCACTGTGGCGCAGAAGAATTGACCGGCAGAGAGAAGGTTTGCTTGAGATTGCCGCCCGCGTCAGGAGGAGCAGACTGGGCCCCACCCGCAGCTTCACTGGTGTGACTGTGCGGGTCAGTGGCCACTTGCGAAGTACGCGAGGGCGGCACCGCGCGGCGTAGTAGCAGCACGTTTTCGTCTCTCCTGTCGTGTCTTGTTACTGTACCAAGGGTACTGTACTGCCTACCTCCTCGGCTCTCTCCGCCGGTTCAAAGCTTGTATAAAAGGGGTGGAGAGAGAGGGAGGAGGAGGGGGGATTTTTTCATTGTACTAGCATACGTGCATACGAAACGCTCTGTAAGCACATTCCATTCAACCACAACCAAAGAGCTAAGGCTCAGCAGGAGTAGGACTATTACCCGCGAGAGGGTCCGAACCTGGGTAATCCCGGTGCGTTGCTCCTTGCTGCGTTCAGCGCTCAATCGAATCGAGCTCGGCCGAAAGGCTAGCAAGACAAGAAATCTGACCAGGGGTGTGATCCGCAGTGGTTGAGCGGTGAGCACGCCGTCAACAGTAAAATTTTTAGATTTATTGAAGGCTAAACTCTAACTTTAATAAACAGATTTCAATAGATGGAATATTCTAAAGGCAACAAATACCCTAAACAAAGCTGTAAGCAGTTTTGAGTAACACATATCAGTCAAACATGCAAGAGTATATTTTTCATAAATCCTACAAGGCATCTAGTATTTGCCTTATTTTTCTCGTGATTTAGGAAAGCTTCCAAGTATTTTTAATAAATCAAAATGAATATAAGATAATATTTATAATAGAAAAGGCCCAGAAAACTATGTGTAATAGTAGTGGGCCAGCATATAGGTACTTACGACCCACAGAGGGAAGGGTGGCTCGAGGGTCAAGTATGAGGATGACGCATTCCTAAAACGCCCTTCATTAATTGGGGGGTTGGGTCACGGGTCCGCATGACCACGATAATAGAAGGACATCTGATGGGTTAAATACCAATTAAAAATAATTAGGTCCACTGCATAGAGTTTAAAGCGTATAGCAATCCCGAAGATGACATAGATGACATCATCATGACTTCATGTCATCTTCTTCCTCCAGACACGCGTGGTGGTGGAAAAAATGTGTTGCGGTGGCGCTACAGGACACGAGAGAGGGAGCTCTTGTGCTATATAGAACAAGGATGAAGGCGCACATCAATTGGTACCAACGACGTTACTAGATACAGATGATCAACGCGACGACGCCATTGCCAGCGATGGGGAAGCTTCGACCAGGAAGGGGAATGGCGAACCAAGGGGTACAGGAAGCATCTAGGGGCTACCAGGAGCATCACCTTGCGATTGGTTGAGGAAGGACAACCAAATTGTGTCAACGTCGGGGAAGGCGGCGTCAGCCGGAACAGAGATATAAGGCGCGCACAACACAAGATGGTCAAGGGGCACACTGGCACGGTCTTGGCGTGTCCAGAGCAGAGGCCGAAGGCGTGCGCAAACTCTGTTGGGGCAATAGGGAGAAAGCAAGGTGATGGTGACGTGGTTTGATGGGAGCGGGTAGATGACCTTTGGGTGGAGCAGAACAGACGAAAGGGAGAGAGGGAGGGACAGAGAGAGAGAAAGACCAAGGGAAGGAGCTTGGGCTGGTATGGCTAGCTAGGTGGGCTGAGAGAGGGGAGAGCAGGCCGAGAGGGGAGGCCAGGAAGTGGGCTTGTTTCAATTCCTAGCTATGACAAAAGCGATTAGTACATCGCATTTCCGAGAAAAAAAATAATATCGTTTAAAGAAGTAGTAATGGGATTAAATCAAGAGAACATAAAAATACAGCATGCAATAGACCAACAGTATTTGTTTTGAGCAAAACCGTTGTTATATATAAACTGGCATCTAAAGTATATAGAGGAATATCTTCGGTATGGCAACAAATTAAGCTAGAACATTGCATGGGACTACTAATTGTATATAGTTTTTGTAAAAATAATTCTGTACTTGCATCGTTAGTTGCTTTCGGTATGTCTGTTTCAATTCGTAGTTCTTTTTTTTTTAGAAAAATTTCAATTCCTAGATATGACAAAAGCGATTAGTACATCGACATTTTTGCAAAAAAAATAAAATAAAACCAATATCGTTTAAAGAAGTAGTAATGGGATTAAATCAAGAGAACATAAATATACAGTATTGATCAACAATAATCTCCCCATTATACCATAGGACAATATCTTCGGTATGGCAACAAATTAAGCTAGAACATTGCATGGCTCTACAAAATAAACCGAATCCCAAAGCATATTTGCTGGGCATCATAGATAGTTACAAGATCAGCATGTTACAAAAAGAATGCAATTACAATATCTGCAACATATTAGTTTGTAGCTAGCTACGTACATATTTGGTCAAGCCTAGCTAGTAATAGAGATGATCCCCGTAGTCTGCGAGGGGGATGGTGAGGAAAGCATCGCCGATGGGATCATGGAGCTGCTCGAACATCATGTCGTACTCGTCGGTGGCTTCTGTTGGTCAAAGACATGCACGTCGTACACAACCTGTTTTGCTTACTGTTTTGCTTCTTTTGCTGTACATGTCTTAAACATTTCTTTGAAACAGTGAGTGTATTAACTAGGTAGGCAGCCGTATGGCTCTGGCCCATACTTTTGTGCTGGTACTTTCCCCTTAGCCTTTCACTCTGTATGGAGGTATGTAAGTAAGAGATAGATGCAATCGTAAGCTAGTTGCTGCTGGAAGCAACCCAGAAAACACGTGTGTCCAGTGCTTCTTCTGCTTGGCTGCTCTGCTTCTGTGTTCCTCTGTTTTCAGGCTGGGAGCAGAGCAGCTAGAGAGCGTGCGTGTGTGTGTGTGTTAGTGCTGTGTTTACCAACAGCTTCCTCGCCCATCTCTCACAACTCAGGCAGCCGTAGCCCGGGAGATGCAGCCTTGCTTGTCATCTTGCTTCTTTGATCAGCTTCCGCTTCTGCAGCATCTTCTTCCAGCATGCCCTCTTCCAGAAGGTGTGCAAATCGATCCAAGTCATCGCCGTTGGCTTCGGTTTGGTCGTCGTCGCCGTTGGCTTGCAGCATATCGTCTTCTAGTATGCTTGCATAGAGCGCCATGCCATCGTCGGCATCGTCGCAGGAGGCTTGATCTAACGACGATGGCACTGCCGGTGCTCCAATGCACTCGCCCATGGTGGCCGCCGCCGGCGAGACGATGCCATGCGCTTCCTGCTCAGGCACGTACAGGCTATCGTAGGTGAAGCAGTGCAGCAGATCGTCCATGTCATCTGGGAGTGGGAGCTCCAGATTCGACGCCGCCGCCGCCGCACTAGAATCAATTGGATTAAGATAATTGGTTTTCCGTGGCGATAATTGGTTTTCAATTGGATAATGTGCAACGACGAAGGAAGCTGTGCGTTGAGTTGTTGGTGATAATTGATTTTCTATTACGCCCCCGCCAAGAACCGTTCTTGCTGCCCGCCGCCATGAGCTTCCCCCTCGCCGCCGTCAACGCGCTCTCCGACCACCACCTGCTCGACGCAATGCCGGAGCGGAGGCGGGGCGGCGTACGCGCGCGAGCGCTGGCTTGGGCGCGGGCTCCGTCCTCGGGCTGATGGGCCTCACCAATTGGGCCTGCGCGCGCGGCCTGGCTGACAGAATGCACCCGTTCAAGATGATTTTGAGAGGAATTTCTTCTTCTAACAGTCCAAGATGATTTTGAGAGGAATTTATTCTTATTGATGGATGAAGACGGTCAGTTATGGTTTACAGTCTGATTGTGTCACATGCAAACTGTGAGGAAGGGCACCTAATAGGAGTGAAGTATATTTTTTATGGCATTGGTTGTGAGTGGTTCTGTTATTATCTATTACATATACAATGCGCTAGCACCAGGCTTTCTTTGTGCAACACGTGGCTTCGTCCAGAGCTGTCCGATCGCTCCTCGAATCAAATCCAACCATTCTATATTAAACCAACTTTTAAAAACATTTTTCTGCCTACTTGAGAAACGCGGCGCGCGGCTTGGCGAGTTGGCTAGACGAGCAAGCGTTCGCCCTGGAGACCAGGGCTCGAACCTCCGCTCCGTCATTTTGCTGCACATACTGCTCGCTTGCTCGCTCGCCTGTACATGCGTACTGCTCGCCTAAAAAAACAAAATTAAATGAATGTGGGAAATAGCAAACTTTCACATATATTTTTTATTTTAGAATTTGTTATATTCACTTTTAGTTTTCATGGTTTTTTGTATTGTATAACTTGCTTAGTTTTTTTTTTTTGTGAATCGTACATTTTTTCTTTCCATTGAATTTGTGCATAAAAGTCCAAATACTAGCCAAATCCAGTAATACATGAATGAGCAGCGATGTTTTCTCTGCACCTAGAATCCAGCAACGAATGAACGAGGACGCCTGCGCCCGCAGGACGGCCAGCTTCTTCTCAACGAGGTCGTCTGCACCAAGCTATCCTCAACGCCACCATCTTGCCGCAGGAACTCGGTAGTCGCCGCCGTCTTGCCATCGCGCAGGAGCCCCGTCTTGCCGCCACCGAAGTCCGGTCGCCGCCGCCATCTTGCCGTGCAGGAGCCCCGTCGGTGCCGGCCTTCGCTATCGCGACGCAGGAGGAGCTGCTCCACCTCCGGCCTCCGCCGCCGTGCACAGGGGGGAGAGAGAGAGAGAGAGAGACCCCGCCGCCACGCAGGAGAGAGAGGTAGTGGGTGTGGCGGTGGCGAGAAAAGTAAGGCGCTGAAAATTGCCGCCACGTTTTGACGAGAAATTTGTGTGGCAGAGCTGCCTAGTCTGCCTAAGGTGGTGTGGCGTGCCCTGTGTTAGTCTAATCTTAGTTATGGCACTGATCAAACAGGCTCTAAACTCGATCATTGTTAGCCACAAACCACATCAAACATTAGGCTAGGTAAAATTTTATGTATAGCGTTTGGGTGCACGGCTTGTTTGTGTCACGGGTAATCTATTACATATACAACACGCTAGCGTCGAACGATCCCTGTGCGACGCGTGGCTTCGTCCCGAGCCGTCAGATCGCTGGTGGAAACAAATCCAGCCGTCCATATTAAACCAACCTTCAAAAACATTTCCCTGCTTGCCTTACCAACATGGCGCGGTTTGGAGATTTTTCCTTTCTTCATTTTTCCTTCCTTTACGCTGCCTGCTCTGTCATTTTTCTTTCCCCCTGTACGCTGCCTGCTCGTGCGTTTTTTTGCCTGCATGGTGCTGCCTGGTCACCTCTTACAATTTCAAAATTAAATGAATTTCAAAAATTGAAAACCTTTATAGATATTTCGTATTTTAGAATTTTTTATATTCGCTTTTAGTTTTTCGAATTTCTAGAATTAAATTTTCTAGATTTAGTTTACCTGGTTTTTTTATTCTATAATTTGCTCAATTCATTTTTGTGAATCTTAGAGTTTTTGAAATTCTTATTTTTCATTTCCACATTCCCAACCTGAATTCAAACGGGAATTTTGACATCTTTTAAAAATCCCTTAATTTCTTTTAAAAAATTAAATTTCGTCACATCAGATTAAACCCCTCTAAACATGAATTTTAGAAAGAATGGAGAGTGGGGACCAGATGAGGGAAATTTGGTCTAGCAAGTTAAACAAATTCAGAAATTTACGTGTTTTCTAAATGCATTTGAAATTTTTTAGTAAGGGTCCATAAATGTATTTAAGCATTACAAATGTTTAATTTTTTTGATATCAATCAGTAAATAACAGAAATAAAAAGCCTTCGAAATATATAACTATAGTTCAAGAGTACATATTCATGAAGATGTCCATAAAAAACCTAGCTATTTCTAAAACATCTCGAATTTACAAATGATTGTCTCACAAAATAATTCATTCTTTTTTCCTTTATTGTAACTTTTATAAGGGCACTTCGGGCGCGCCAACCTTGCTAGTAATAAACATCGGCCTCCCGCCCCCTCGCCGGCCTCCCTCCGCCTCCCCCGCGCCGCCTCCCTCCCCTGCCGCGCCCGTCCCATCCACATCTTCCCCGGCCGGCCGCCGTGAATCCTCGTTGTCTCCGCCGCGCCGGTCTCCTCCGTCCCCTGCCGCGCCGGTCTCCGCGCAGCCGTGAATCCTCGTCGTCGCCGGGAGCCTCGCCGCCGCGGGGGGCCTCACCGCTGGTCTCCTCCACCGTGCCGCCGCCATCCTCGCGGCGTGGCGCCTCCGGCCCACCGCCCGATGCTCCCGCCACCGCCGCTCTCCCACGGCGACTTCGTCGCGGTCCTCTCCCGCTGCGCCACCCTCGCGCACTTGAAGCAGATCCACGCCTACGCCTTGGTCACCGGCCGCGCCGCCGCGCAGTCCACCACCTTCCACCTCCTCCGTTTCGCCTCCCGCAGCCTCTCCTGCCACACCTACGCCCGCCGCCTTTTCGACTCCACGCTCCACCCCAATGTCTTCCTTTACTCCGCCATGCTCTCCGCCTACGCCGCCGCCGCCGCCTCCCCCGCGCTCCCCCACGACGCCCTCGCGCTATTCCTCCGCATGCTCCGCAGCCGCCGCCCCGCACCAAACCAGTTCATCTACCCACTCGCGCTCCGCGCAGCCTGCGCCGTGGACGTCAAGCTGGTCAGGTCGATCCATTCTCACGCCTTCAAGGACGGGTTCTACAGTTATGACGTCACAAGGACTTCCCTACTCGATGGGTACGCTAGGTTCGAGATGATGTCCGACGCGCGGAAGCTGTTTGATGGTTTGACCGAGAGGAGCGTGGTCTCATGGACGGCGTTAGTGTCCGGGTACGCAAGATCGGGTAAGGCTGGAGATGCCATTGTGCTGTTTGAACGGATGCCTGAGAGAGATGTGGCTGCGTGGAATGCAGTGATTACTGGCTGCACACATAATGGGTTGTTTATGGAGGTGCTAGGGATTTTCATGAGAATGGTGGCCGAGGGATTCCGACCAAATAGTACCACAATTTCTTGTGTGCTTTCTGCTTGCGGGCATCTTGGGATGCTGAAGATCGGGAAGGTGGTCCATGCTTATGCTTGGAGGAGCTCTGTTGGCTTTGGCTCATCTGTTGTGAATGGGTTGATTGATATGTATGGTAAATGTGGGAATTTGAAAGAAGCGAGATGGATCTTTGATGAGGTTTCAAATAGAAGCCTGACCACGTGGAATTCTCTGATCAACTGCCTCGCACTGCATGGGCATAGCAACAGTGCAATATCGGTGTTTAATGCGATGAGGGGAGAAGGGATTGAGCCTGATGAGGTCACTTTTGTGGGGCTGTTGAGTGCATGTGCACATGGAGGGCTTGTTGATGATGGGCTTAAATACTTTGAACTGATGTGTGAAGAGCTTAGAATTGAGCCAGAAATTGAGCACTATGGGTGTATTGTTGACCTTCTTGGCCGGGCTGGACGGTTTCAAGATGCAATGAATTTTATTGGCGATATGAAGATTCAATCAGATGAGGTCATTTGGGGGTCATTTCTCAATGCTTGTAGACTACACAGACAACAAGAACTGGCTGAGCTTGCTATAAGAAAATTATTACAGTTGAATCCAAGTAATGCTAATTATGTTGTGATGCTGGCAAACCTATACAGTGAAGATGGCTCCTGGGATGAGGTGAGGAAGGTAAGGAAGCTCATGAAGAAGGATACTATAGGAAAGAAAGTTCCTGGTTGTAGTTGGATTGAGGTGGCTCGCAAAACACACCGGTTTTACTCTTGTGATGATGCTCATCCTGAATCAGAGGATATCTACAACACCCTTGATGAGTTATGTGCCTCAATGGACATGTGAAAGGATAGACTGCCATTTAACCATGTTTCAAGAGTTCAAAGGATCAGGTAGTTTTGCGCAGTTTGATTATTCTGAGAAAAAAGTCAGCAGCTTATATTTTGTAAATCAAGGCGTCATCATGGCAACGGCCGGTAACCAGGGCGTTCTAGCAACACCACTCTGACGGAACACATCAGTTTAGATAAGAATTGATTAGAACACATAGTTTCAGTAAGCTTATCAAAGCGATAGATTTAGACATTTTAAATGCAATCCCTTGCTGCAATCTAAGCTTTCAACATGCACATTGTTGGTGGAATGAGAATAAATTTCGCATTTGCAGCTCCAACTTCCAGCCTGGCCTTTCGGGAGATGTGGAATTTGTAATGTTTAGTTGGAATGTTCGGCTTCTAGCACTTAATCTAGTGAATTGGTCAAGGCCAACATGCTGCGCTATTGATAGAATGAGTATTACATTTGGTGAATGCTACTCGTCAAAACCAACATGTTGCATTGTTGCAGAATGAGGGTTAAATTTGCAGCAGCAGTTCTGACTTTGGGTTTTTAGGAGAATGCTTGGTGAGATATGGATCGGTGGGTGTGCATTTTAAAATCATAACACTAGTTAATAGTAGATTATTGGAATACGAGGCTGTCAACGACCACCCCCACCTTTGGGACTTGGGAGTGCACACCACTATTGGAAACTCCCCATTGCCTTTTGCTTCATACTGGATTAGAAAATACTACTGCTATGCATAGTTAGTCTGTTGGTTACTTAAATGTTGTTGTTTAATTATTCTGTCTGTCATGATGTTGCCATTTTGCCACTTTTGATAAAAGGTGTTTTCTCCCTGTTATTTGCTGAGTCAGCTGTGTTATGTCTGTCTTTGATGTCATGTTCCGCTGTTATTCTTGACAGTAAAGATGTCTACGTTTTTACTTCAATTTGCAAGATTCTTGTACTTCTAGACAAACTTCCCACCCCCCAAAAAAACTTTTGTTACTTCTATTTACCAATGTGTTTTTTTTTTAACTTTCTGATGGAGTTAAATTTTGCTTTCCTTTATAAATGCTAACTGTAAAAGATTTTTTAAAGGTAATTGCTGTTCTTTATAAATGCTAACCATAAGAGATTTTTCAAAAGTAATTTTTGTTGTTGCTATGTTAGGGAAGTGTTATGTACTGTGGATAGAAGTTGAACGATTTGGTGAAAAGCATGATCGAATTGTAGTTGTAGAATGTCTGATGATTGGCAGATTTCTTTTACTTTTAATAACACCCCAATTTGAAACTAATTTAATTTTCCTTATGAAAAACCATGACCTAATATGAATAACACCGAGAATTTTTTTTACAATAATTTCACATACTAATATTAGGGCTGATGGTGTTAGTTGTGTGGGTTAGCGCCACATGTAGTATTGTAGCCATGTTGAATGTTGATTGGCTCGTGGTATGACCATTATTATAAACATAGCTAAATCACATCTGATTTTGTGCTATTTGCTGCCATTTGATTTGAGCCACTGATGGTGGCATTTAGGGTCTTACAGAAACATTTATGGTATATTTAACATGTGTAGGCAGGCAGTTGGTAGGGGTTATATGCTGTATGAGTAATTGAGTATGACCAACTCCAGCTGCTGCAAAGAGTTTCCTATGTTTAGCGCATTGATGGAGACATGTATTGAATTTGAGCCGAACTATAATTCATTCCATGTTTGTGAAGTGTGTTTCTCAACTTCACTCATACAAAAGTTTAGTATTAATCTGTACTGTGGTCTGTGGATAACCTCCAGAACTTTGGAAATCTAAGAACAATTGCTGGACACCGATTTATTTCTAGTATATGAGTTAATGGTTTTATGCCTTGTAAATCATGTCATTCTGATGCTTACAGTTTTGGTTTGAGGAATAACCTATATAATCCAAACTTAGCTGTATCATAATTGATGTTAACTTGTGACTTAATTTTGATTTCGTAGATTTGATGCCAAAAGTATGCTGGAGAAGCTACGAAACAGAAGAGTAGTATTTGTTGGTGATTCAATTGGAAGGAACCAATGGGAGTCTCTACTTTGTATGCTCTCTACTGCTGTTCCTAACAAGAGCTCCATCTACGAAGTTAATGGAAGTCCCATCACAAAGCACATGGGTTTCTTGATTTTCAAGTTTCAAGACTTCAATTGCACTGTGGAGTATTACAGATCTCCTTTTATAGTCCTTCAAGGTCGTGCGCCAGCTGGGGTCCCTGAGATTGTTAAATACACAATTAGGGTGGATGTAATGGATTGGATGTCCGAGCGGGGTAAGTGGAGGGATGCTGATGTGTTGATCTTTAACACGGGGCACTGGTGGAATTACGAGAAAATGACCAGAGGGTAAGCACAAATATTTCAGAATTATTTGCTTCATACTGCTATTAATGATGAGATAGCAATTCTGTCTGTTGAAGATTAGTATTTGCTGTTCCACATTCTTGTCATATATTCGTATATAATTTGCCTTTGCCTGAGATTAATGTAGCAGTCCTTAAGACTTCTTATTTATGATTAGTTTATCTATAACAGCTTATATGGATTTTATGCACTTTCTTGTCGAGAACCTGTGCTATTTGGATGTGATGAAGGATGAATCATGAATGGGATTTATATTTCGCAACGCCAAAAATTTGGTTGCGGACCGAAATAACCAGATTCCGCAAAATTTCAGCGAAATTTTGTCGACATAAAAATAGAGATTTTGAATTTCAAACAAAAAAGTTATGAAAAATAGCAAACCAAGAAGTCAAGCCATGCACCTCATGTTTGGACTACTCACCAAGCTACCATAGGTTCTCAAAAGAAGGATATTATGGCTTGTTTTTTATATGTTAGTCTCAAGTTTTATAAAATCATTTGAATTCAAAAAAATCGGGAGGTGATTTAAATTTTCGTTCTGGACCAAATTACTGAAGTTCACAAAATTTCTGTGAAATTTTGGCGAAAAAAATCCCTGATCATGATACAGTTCTTCCTTTTTCACGTCAAATATTTTATTTAGATTATCATGATTGCATCTTCCATTAAAAGCTGGAAGCTAATGCCACCCTTATGTTTTATACCAGAGGTGCTTATTTTCAAGAAGGAGATGAGGTGAAGATGGAGATGACTGTTATTGATGCTTACCAAAGATCAATGCAGACATTGTCTGATTGGCTTCATAAAGAAGTTAACACAAGCAGGACCCATGTCATCTTCCGTACATATGCTCCTGTACACTTCAGGTCTGCATAATGGTCCACTTATCTGTACTTTTTCTAAGGGAGTTTACTTGTATGTTACCTTGCTCAAGCATTACTTGCTAATGTGTTTATATTACAAGCAATATAGTCAGATGCTGTTGAATGACATAACATGTAGAATTGTAGGAATCACCTGTTATGTTATTTATTTAAAACGCTGTCCATTCCATTTCCACCAAAGCATTTCTGTCCATTCCATTTCCACCAAAGCATTTGTGTTGACTGTTCTACCTTTTAGCCTGTTTTCACAAACTTTACCAAATATGTGGGCCGTCTTCGTAGAAAAGCCTTACCTCCTGGCACGTATATTGGCTGTTTGTGAGGTGCTGAGCTGAATGATAGACTGAGAGAAACAGCAATAAACCATAGGCCCGTCGGAACACCACTTAAGAAATTCCCCCGGTGCAGTTTCCTATTTTTTTTACTTTTATTGTTTATAGTAGTCAGTTTTCAACAAGAAACCCTTATCATATGTGATGCACAATTGACGAGTGCCCCAACAGATAAAATTTTGCAATTTCTTAGCCACTTAAAATGCAACTGAATGGTGGCTTTCTGCTCTTCAAGGATCAATCTATGCTTTCCAATGATACATCAAGCTGTCTTTACTCCTTACTAGGGTTATTCTTAATTCTTTTTTTGCAGAGGTGGCGACTGGAAAACTGGAGGAAGCTGTCACCTGGAAACTCTTCTAGATGTAAAGCCGATTGAATCACTGGAGCAATGGGCTCACCTGCTTTACATCAAGCTGTCTTTACTCCTTACTAGGGTAATTCTTATTCTTTTTTTGCAGAGGCGGGGGCTGGAAAACTGGAGGAAGTTGTCACCTGGCAACTCTTCCAGATGTAAAGCCGATTGAATCACTGGAGCAATGGGCTCACCTGCTTAAACCAGTGAACGATCTTCTAGGGAGCTACATCAGACCCAAGCTACTTGGGTTAGATATATTGAATCACACAGATGACAGCTCAGCGAAAAGACAGTCACCTCTCAGTATACCTAAGCCCTTCAGGGCCTGTCCCTCGCTACAAGCAGGATTGCAGCCACTGGTGCTTGCCCGGAGTCCCTGATACCTGGAATGAGCTTCTCGACGCCCTCTTCATGGAAAGACAGGCGAAAATAGATGAGAATGTTTCACTTGCTGACACCGAAGCACTGAACGCTGGCTGACAAAATCCAATGGGCGAGCTGCTAGATGATGCTCTTCTCTGAAGAGCGAAGGAATCCAGCAATTTACAGTGAGTCATGACAGGGGAAGCTTTACTGCTTTACAAACTTCCTGGGTGAGCGTGGCGGAAGCCAGGCTTTCGACGTGCCCGGTGGCGGAAACGCCGTATTTGACGCGTGGGGTGGCGGAAAGTAGCTCATTTCTGTAATCCCCCCCGTATGCCGTATAGTTTCCCAATTACCATTTAACTGTGTATTATTCAACCAATTTTTCCATTGTGAAGGTGGTTTGCGTGTTTCGTACGGAGCCTCAGGTTGTACCAGTAGCTATGGGTTCAGTGAATGATGTACATACAAAGCATCAGTTTCCTTCCATCCAAGCACGTCATCCTATTTACCTTTCCATTCGAATCCAGAGGGGGGAAGCAGAGAGCCAAATTGCTCCGCGTCGGCAACCTCAACGTGGACAGCAACAAGACCACACCTCCGTGTTGCCAGCTCCCAAGTCAAGTCAACACATGGCCTGCCTGCCGTTGTTAAAAAACAGCTCAGATCCTAGATGAGGAAGACCTGCAGCATACGTGCACCACCTCCTATTTCTTCCATTCGAAGCGGAGGTGGAAGGAACCAATGGCTGGGTTCATGGTGAGCGCCGCCACGGGGGCGATGAACTCCCTCCTGGCAAAACTCACCACGCTGGTGCGCGACGAGTACAAGCTGCAGAAAGGAGTGAAGAAAAACATCGAGTTCCTGGAGCTGGAGCTGCGAAGCATGAACGCTCTGCTCCAGAGGCTGGCCGAGAAGGAGGAGGAGCTCGACCCGCAGACGAAGGAGTGGAGGAGGCAGGTCAGGGAGATGGCCTACGACATCGAGGACTTCATCGACCTGTACATGCACCGGATTCAGCATGAGCCTGACGAAGCCGCAGGCGTCAAGGCATTTTTCCGCAAGAAATTCAGGAAAGTGAAGAAGCTGGGAGCTCGCCATGGGATCGCCGAGCAGATTCAAGAGCTCAAGGCCCAGATCATCAGCGCCAAAGAGCGACAAGACAGGTACAATATCACCGCATCTGCCTTTTCTGGTGACTCCGGCGTGGTGGCTGTTGACCCTCGGCTGCCTGCACTCTATGAGGAGGCAGCCAACCTGGTTGGTGTTGATGGTCCAAGGGAAGATGTTGTCAACCTGCTGCATGATGGAGAGAAGCCACTGAAAGTGGTTTCAATTGTAGGGTTTGGAGGACTAGGCAAGACCACTCTTGCTAACCAAGTATACCAACAGATTGGTAAGAGTTATGATTGCCAAGCTTTTGTGTCGGTGTCACAAAAGCCAGATATGAGAAAAATTTTAATGGCCATGCTCTCAAAACTGAAGAACCAAAAGAATCAAATCACTCAATCTGAGGATGTGGAGGAGCTCATTAGCGAGCTAAGGGATTTCCTCAAGGACAAGAGGTATCTAAGTTTAACTCTCTTTTTTTTCCAATTTCGATTCAATATATCTCACTATATTTATTAATCTGATGTTCGGTCATTGATTCAAGTCACAGGCTTCGCAAATTACTTGTTGGATTGTCCATCCAATATATCAACAATTACTTTATTTTTGCAATGCACACATTAATTAGTTAAGCTCAATTATATGCAACTTCCTTTCCTATAACAGGTATCTTATTGTGATTGATGACACCTGGACTACCAAAGATTGGCAAATCATTCGGTGTGGCTTGCCCAACAACGATTGTGGGAGCAGAATAATATTGACAACAAGAATAGCTACTGTTGCAAAGCTTTGCTGCTCTTCATGCCCAGGCTCTGTGTATGAACTACAGAAACTAAGTGAAGCTAACTCCAAAACTTTGTTTTTCAGAAGAATTTTTGGCTCCGAAGATAAATGCCCTCCTCACCTGGAAGGTGTTGCTAGTGACATAATAAGGAAGTGTGGTGGTCTACCACTGGCAATCATTACTATGGCCAGTTTGTTAACTACTAAATCAGAAGCAAGAGAAGAGTGGATCACTGTTCAGAAGTCAATTGGTTTGGGACTTGAGAAACATGCTGATGTGAAGAAAATGAGAACTATTTTATCTCTTAGCTACAATGATCTTCCTTTCTATCTCAAGACATGCTTGTTATATCTAAGCATTTTTCCAGAGGATTATACCATCCATATGGATGATTTGGTACGGAGGTGGATAGCAGAAGGATTCATACATATTGATGGTGATAGAGGTTTAACGGAAGTTGGGGTATCTTATTTTAATGAACTAATAAATAGAAGCATGATCCAGCCAGTAAAAATCAGGTATGATGGCCAGGCAACCACATGTCGAGTGCATGATATGATTCTTGATCTCATTATATCCAAGGCAGCTGAAGAGAAGTTTGTCATGTGTATTGGTGACTGTAAGCATAAATTGGGCTCCTTGGGCAAGGTCCGTCGACTCTCGCTTCACAGTGTTAGAAAGGAAAATATTACTCTGCAATCCATAGACACTGCTCATGTTCGATCCCTCAGCATATTTGGTGGTTGTGAAATGCCATCTATTTTGGATTTCCCATCTATGAGAATGCTTTCTATTGATATTAGCTCATATATGGAAAATATTTATCTGGAAAACATAGGAAGACTGTTTCAGTTGAGGTATCTAAGAATTTATTCAGGTAAAAGCTTTACACGTTTGCCAAAAGAAATAAGGAAATTGCAGCTTCTGGGGACATTGGATCTAAGATCTATAGATATCAGAAAGTTACCAACAAGTATCGTTGAATTGCAGCAACTAAAACATTTACTTGTTCGTCGTGCACAACTCCCAGATGACGGAATAAGCAAGATGCAAGCCTTGGAGGAACTGTCACATCTATTAGTGGACAAGAGAACTGCCGTAAAATCTTTGCATGAGCTGGGCAATTTAACGAAATTGAGAACTCTTGGGTTTGACTGTGAAATCGATGTTTCAGACTATAATAATGACAAAACAACATACGGTGAAATCTTTGTTGCGTTCATTAGCAAGCTTGGTATGTCCAGCCTCCGTTCTCTAATAATTGAAAACATGTCTCGTGGTTATCTTGGATTCCTGTACGATTCTTGGTCTGAACCACCTCACCTCCTTCAGAGGTTAGAGTTAAGGGTTTTGTCTGAAATTCCTGCGTGGATGGCCTCCCTTGCCAACCTCACATGCCTGAAAATCGATATGTGTAAGGTGATACAGCAAACCGTAAACATCCTCGGTGCCCTTCCGGCCTTGGCATTTCTGGGGCTAAGGAATTACTCTCGTGGGCCCACCGAGAGGCTCATCTTTGGCACAAATAGTTTCCGATGTCTAAAGGAGTTTCACTTCAGTTCCCTAAATTCACCAGCAAATCTGATGTTCGAAGCTAGAGCCATGCCAAAACTGGAAACTCTTCAACTGCATACCAAGCTACATATGGTGCAATCTGTTGCTGATCTTGGCATCCGCCATCTGCTTGCCCTCAAGAGCCTCGAGGTCGCGATTAATTGTGAGAAGGAAAGGGTTGAACAAGTGGAGGCGCTGGAGGAAGCCTTGAGGAACGAAGCCGGCCAACTTCCCAAGCACCCCACACCTGATTTCACATGTTTTCTATGGGAATAAAACGACCATGAGGAGGGGGACACCAAACAACACGACGATAAAAATCTTCCAGATGTTCCGGACATAAACCGATCTCCAGAAGAAACAAAATCTTAGGTCGACAACTGCTGCACCAAAGTCTGGTATATGGTTTAAGCGCATCCTAATGCCGCTATGTTTCCAATTACTCTTCTCCTTATTTTTCCCCATTGCCATGATCAAGCACATAATTCTTAACATGCTTCATTTGCTATGCTGCATTACACTTGCTCATGTGGCATCTTTCCAAACTTTGTAGGAGAAGCAGAGGCCAATATATTGTAGCACACAATCGAAGGTCCCGCAGTAAATGTAATTCAAGAATCCGTATGATTGAGCATGAAGGGTTTTGCCCGATGAGATGAGAGAGAATGTCCTGTATGCGACCGAAAAAGTTTACAATTTTCTATCTACCATTCGAAATTCTCTCTTTCCTTACCATTAGTTCATGTTTTCTCTTCTTTCAGTACCACTACCGTTAAGTCCGTTAGTTTTAACCGTTTAAAAAGTTCTTTAATGTCTAAAATGCTCCTTCGGTTTAAAACTTAAAAAAAATCATATCTCCTTCATTTTAACTGAAAATTGAGTAATTCAAAATTTTAGATTTATGTAAAATCATGATCTACTTGCTATTCAAATATTTGTAACATTTGGTATTTTCATCTTTTGTTCTTGTTTCTTCATGAGGCCTCGTTTATTCAAGTATAATTTTCATTATTCCATCTACCCATATGTGTGGCATACTGCTCTTTTCTACAAATTTTCATAACCAGATCGTAGTTTTCTGGAATTGTAAGCAAAATCCTATGATGATACCATAGGAAAAAGTGGTCACTTTGCAAGCTATACGATTATACATAGCCAGAAGTAGACGTTTTGGACTAGTAAAAAAAATCTGGCAAACCATGCCAACAGTACCAACTAACAAGCACAGGGTAGTAGTCTAGTCATCGAGCTCAATGATCTTCACAACTGAGGAATCCAACTTTCTGGCAGACAACAACACGGTCATGTGACAGGCCCAGTTCTTTTCAGCTTAACGGCTTAACAGCTTAACGACTTATCTACGTTTTGAAAACACGTATACTTTGTAGCTTTACCAGAAGCTTTACCATGATCACACCAGAAGCTTTACCATGATCAAGAGCAACCTTTAAGACCGACTCATTTGTAGCGTTGATAGACTCGGCCTGCAAGACAAATACCAAGTAAAAACTCTTTCCACCAATCTGACCAATAATCATAGTAATGTCAAAATCAATTCAGCATATTAATATCTGCTCAGGAATTGAGAGACAGAATCAGTGCCTGAGCAGTGAACAGCGATCCTGTAGGATAAATCTTTAAACCCTCAAAAAAAGTTCAATTGAGGACATAAGTGGTCAGCCACAAACCTTCAACTTATGACATAAAGTATATTGCTTTGGTTACGGTGCCAATTTGCATTCACAGTACTTGGACTCGATAAGGCAGTCTACCAAAGTCTGAAAAATGTTTTGGTCAACCAAGCTTATAATATCTTACTAACTGTTTGGAACTGAACCTTTATTCTAGTATAATTGCTTACAAAAGGTGATTTATTAGGAATAGTGGAAGTGACGGAAACTAGAATATTAGAATGTGACACTATTAGCCTAGTGCTACTTTCTCAAAAGCATACAAATTTTATAGGGCATTTTACGATAATAGAAAAATTGAAAGAATGCTACTCCTTCAAAAATACATTTTTTTCGAAAAAGGAAGTCTTTATTGAACTCAGACAATAAATACATGTCATGCTAATCTGCCCTTCTGCTTCATCTTATTCATTAAACAGAAGAAGGACGTCAAGCCCGAGCTAACAAGGCAATTTCGTTTTCATATCGTGCCATGCTCATCAAAGATTTGAGAGATATCATCAGATATACACAAGAATCCATTCCTTTCCTCATGACATGGAACTAGGGGTCACATGTTATGCAACACCGAGCATGTTTTTCACATATATGTTTTGATTTGTATAGCTAAGAAAGGAAAGCTAACTTACTGGATGCCTTGGATCAGCAAGCATTGGGAAAAGGCCTCTAACTATGAGAGATTGTCTTGCCTGCAAGACAAAAATACAATAAATATGAGCTAAAATAATACCAAACTTTTAGCATATGCCTTCATAATTTTTTTTGAAAAAAATATATGCTGCTATCTTCTGTCTCTATACAAAATATGAACAAAATAAATTGTCCAGTTAGTGCTGAAAGAAAGTTGCACACATGGTGGATTGTGCAAGCGTTCATGGAAACACGTGCTGGGAGGATAAAGATCAAAGAACCAATATGTATCAATATAACACGTGAGAAATTTTCTTCTTTTTTGTAATGTTCATTCTAGGTGGACCTGATCATCTGCCGGGCCAGGCCTGGAAAAGCCCGGTCCCAAGGGACCAGGCCCGAGCCCGGCCCGGCCCGGCCTGGGGCGTCGGGCTCTAAAACCGGCCCGAAGCCCGGCGGCCCGGCCCGGCCCGGCCATGGCTTAGATCGCAAAAAACCCGGGCCCGGACTGGCCCGACCGCCGAGCTCTGGAAATGAGGCCCGAGCCCAGCCCGATACACCGGTCGGGCCGGGCTTTTTCAGGCCGGGTTGCCGGGCCGGGCTTCCCGTGATCAGGTCTAAATTCTAGGTAGGCGTCAGTATGATGGCTTCCATTCAACTTAGTTTTGCAACCTTCTCTTTCAAACCATAGATCTTCATTCCTCCTCCCTAGCTCTTTTCTTTAGTATCTTCTCTTTAGTCTCTTGCACCGTTGCACGCTTGTTGGTGTCACTCTCTAAGGTTTTTATATATTTGAGGAGGAAAAAGTGTCGATTTGGTCCCTCAACAATGTCTGCTAGACCACTTTGGTCCCTAAACCTCAATACCGAACTTGTGCGCCCCTCATGTAGCAAAACCGGACCAAATTAGTCCTTTGACCAGGTCAGTGGGTGGTTTTAGGATTTTTTTTTGCTTGTGTGGCATCCATGTAGGATTTTTGGTGACTTGATGGCCACATGACATATCCATATCATTGCCCTATCTCTCACTTTCTCTCTCAAATCTCTTTTTTTTGGAAAGAGATCAGGAGATTTTTTTTTGAAGAGAGGAGAGTTGAGGCGATTAATAATGAGGCAATGACGTGGCAGTTCATGTGTTCACCATGTGTGCTAAAATTGCACGTGTGGGCGCCACGTTGGTAAGAAAACCCTAATACCACTGTTTTGACCAGTCAAGCCCGATTTTGCTACATGATCCACCTCCTTTAACCGATCAAGCCCACTTTGCTATATGATCCACCTCACAAGTCCGGTATTGAGGTTCAGAGACCAAATTAGTTCAGCGGACATAGTTGAGGGACCAAATCAGCACCTTTTCCATTTGAGGAATTCATATATCTGCCGCAAAGTTGAGAGGGCCTTGCATATGCCCCATAATTGCTCGTCTTTGTATATATTCTCCAAAGTTGTTTTACACCTAGACAATATGCCTTATTTTAAACATTTAAGGAAAATTCGCTTGTTTGGAAAGGTTAAAAGACCATTATGTCCCTCTTGATTTCTCTTAGCTTAACTACGTTCAACAAGTTGATGGCAAGTTATGTCCTATACCATCACATGCATACAATAACACAACATATAAACGCATTCATATACTCCTTCCATTGCGGTCATTGCGCACAAACCAAGAAGACACAAACTCAAGTGCAAAGTGCATTGAGATGACCATGGTACCTCTAATTAATTAATCTGGTTGACTTCATGCATTTTAATCTTTCTTAAAAACAACAGTTTAATTAGTTTATCATTAAAATGGATCATAAATCATTCATTGTTATCACAATGGACAAACAATTCAAAACGGATACTGTCAAGGCTATGGACAAATTAGTGAAACGGAGGGAGTATATAACTTCATTGAAAATCGCTGCCATCACTGTTGTTGCTCGTAAGTGAACTAGATTGGCATGAATTAGCTTACAAAATAGAGGGGCATAATGGTCTTTTCGCCTTTCTAAACTAGTAGTTTTGTTCAAATGTTTAAAATGGGGGGCATATTATCTAGGTGTCAAGCAACTTTGGGCATATATGCAAGACGAACAATTATGGGGCATATATGCAAGGCCCTCTCAACTATGGGTCATATATCCAAATTCCTCGATCTTTTTTATTCCTCCCATTGTTGTTTGTCGCTGTATTTTCCTCTTATAAAGTAGTCTCTTCTCTTATAGAGCGAGGTTATCCGAGGCACTAGGTTGTGTAGATGGATCGCCTAGCGTCTAGACATCCTAGGTGGGGAGCTAGGCGTCACCTAGAAACTGATCTGTAGGCTAGATTTTGAAAACGTTCGAGAAAAAAATTTATTTTTCAAAGAGATCCTATATTTAATCATGTAGCCATCGTTAATAGCCATCTAAAATGTCAGAGTTGGTGTTGAATATGTGTACAAGTAGGTTATATGGACTCTATGTTGTAATAGGTAGGGGAGGGTTGTGTTAGGTTTAGACTTGTACCCTGACTCCAGTATAAATAGAGGAGCACCCCTGTGACGAAAGTAGCGACATAGGCACGCGGGCGGTTGCGACCGGCATGTAGCTGTGACCCGGGCGGCCGGTAAGCTGCGTTGTTGGGGAGGAGTACTCATAATCATTGCCCCACAGATGTAGGTTGATAACCAAACTGCATCATCAAACGTCGTACCTCCGGTGCCATTCAGATCTTGTGTAGCAGTTAAAAATTCTAACATAAAACAGCTAGAGCCACCTGTACCGCCTAATCACCATTTACAGCCAATTATGTGGTCTGCCCACCTAGAGCACCACCAAGACCCTAGGCAAAGCATGAGGCCACCGCCTAGGCGGGTCTAGGCATTACCTAAGGGAGCCAAGTTATGAAGTACTCCCTCCGTTCCTTTTTATTTGACGCTTTTGACTTTTGGACACGCCTTTGATCATTCGTCTTATTCAAAAAATTTATGTAAATATCATTTATTTTATCGTGATTTGTTTTATCAACATAGATACTTTAAACATAACTTATTTTTTTTGCATGTTTGCACTAAAATTTTGAATAAGACAAATAGTCAAAGTTGTGTTCAAAAGTCAAAAGCGTCAAACAAAAAAAACAGAGGGAGTAGCCTGCTAATGTGTTAGCCCTTGGGATGTTTGGAGTCTTTGCCTGAGATCGCATTGGCTACTCTAACGTTGCAGTTGGGGTGTTTGCTCTCTTTGATCCGCTAATTGCATTCTCTTCTTTCTGAATGAAGCAACAGAGCCTCTGCCTTTTAGTAAAAAGAAAAAAACTATATTTTCATTGTTGCTATCATTCAGCTTGTGAATTTAACCTAATCCGAGAAGAACAAAGGTACGGTCGGAGGCTTGGAGCATCGCATCTTGGTTCATGCCAGTTCATCTCTTGCTGGAGACATGAGGTACCGTACGTTCTCCCTGCTGCTCCCCATCTCTCTCTCTCTCTCTGTCTGTCTCTGTCTGTGTGTGTGTGTCCCTGTCTCTGCATCAGAAACTCCTGTTGCAAGCACGCGGCTTGAGGCTCCAGCTCGGTCAGTGGAGGCGAAGCAGGGAGAGATAAGGTTTCGCCACGTTGCCCGTGGTACGAACGCCTCGTCAGTCATCAGCTAGCTCTCGGCATCAGGAGGAGATGGCCAATTGGCCATGGGTGAACTCGACGTACACCCTCCCACATGATCTTGGCTCGATCAAGATCAGGCATGAGCTCATTGAGATCTTGGCTGCATCGTACAATGCATGAACTCACTCGGTTCTTGGCCTGATCGATCAGTGCAAGTGGGTACCATGAAGAATCTTTCAAACAGATGTATGCCGCATCATGTGCGGGTAACTGAAAAAAGAAATAGTTTTTTAAACAAAATTGGAAGCGGAAATTTCCATGTTTTGTGACCAAAGGTAACAACAATGCATTTGGACTCAGTCCTGCTAAGATTTCTCAGCTGTCCTGAATTGGCTGGTTCTCAGAAAACCAGCTCATACATGCAAAATTGATTCGGCTGCTGATACTCTTAACCCAGGTGAAGAGATAATTATGAGCGTTTTTTATTTAACAAAAAACGTTCTTCAGCATTCAGCTATTCGGCATCATCAGCTTGCTCGGAGAGACGATATGATCTTCACGTTTCAAGTAATCAGCGGCTTGCCATCAGGTGGGGGGTAAAAATCTAATATTTCTGAAACTACTCGCCCTCAACGCCTCGTGGATGAACGAAATTATCACCGAGGTCACCGTGAGTGTCATTACCCAGGCAACAACCTGGGAGTATTATCTTGTGTCCTTGGGAATCCAGAGGCAACACGCCGGTGATCCATGGAGATTCCTTGGGGCATGGCATCCTCACTCCGAAAGTCTCGCAGCCATCATCTGAATATCTGATTGCCACCCCCACATTGGCCCACAATGATCCTCCCTATCGACATGCATTCAGGTATTCAGGCTACCTACCACCCTGCATGTCGAGGGCCTTGGTAGTTGATGAACGGTCATGAAAACAAGTAAACACCACCATCTGCATGCAAATGAAAACATGGTTTATTGTGCCAAGGGACATGTATAAAACTAAGTAATGAAGTAGAATTTTGATCATGTTGAATCTTTAGCATGCCTGTCCTAACCAATACTAGTATCACACCAAACAAAAGTTGCACAGCATAGGGCTCTGAAATTTTCTGCACTCAACTTTTGATAGGCACCAAGTAATGTTCTTTTTATCATACAGTTGGGTGTTCTAGGTATGCTTGCAGCTTATACTTGAACGGAATGGTATTTTGAAAATCACTAAATTTCTAAATCAGTGGAGATCATTTGAAGTTGGGCTAAGTTAAGAACCATGACAGAACGGGTAAGGGTCGATTTGCCCCTGTTGAGATTTACTACCAATGGATTCCGAGAGACTTGTTACCATTACTTGGAATGGCTATGGCCTAAGAAATTCCACTACTTCAACTAGGTGTCAAGTAACTGTTGACTCCACTGCTTCTACTTGCACAAAGTGTCAGGCATGCATGATAGCATTAGACCAGACCAGAGGAATGCAGAAAGCTGTACTTGGCTCCACTTCTTATGGAAATCTAGAAAGATTTTTTAATACCTCAATTAAGGAGAACCTGGTATCTTTTTATCATTGGAATGGCATCCCAACTAAAGACACACATGCTTCACATGTTTGGTATTCTCCTTTTGAGCTTACACCTGGCAGGAGGCTTCTTGACACTATAAATAGAGGCTCTTACTCAGCCAATGCCCAGTAATAAGCAGCACAACACAAGGCACACCGGAGTGCATCAACTTTGCGTAGCTAGCCAGAGCATTGGTTGTGTAAATTTTCCCTCCTACCATGTCTAGGTCTGTGGAGCCTCTCATTGTCGGGCGGGTAATTGGAGAAGTTCTTGACTCCTTTAACCCATGTGTAAAGATGATTGTGACCTACAACTCCAATAGGCTTGTCTTCAATGGCTACGAATTTTACCCATCAGCAGTTGTATCTAAACCAAGAGTACAGGTCCAAGGAGGTGACTTGAGGTCTTTCTTCACATTGGTAGGGACTATTCAACTCAATACTGAGAGTGCTACGGTTACTCGATCCCTAGTATTTTGTGCTACTATTTCCTCCTAAATGGCCATAACTCTTCATATTTCAGGTCATGACCGACCCAGATGTGCCAGGACCAAGTGAACCATACTTAAGGGAGCACCTGCACTGGTAATGTTCAGAAAACTTTATATAAGATCTATACAAAACAATCTATTTTCTGAGCACTTCCAATTAGTCATTAATCCTTGCTAAATACACTTGCACAGGGTTGTTACTGATATACCGGGGACTACAGATGCTTCCTTTGGTAAGTCCGTACTCTGACATTTACATTAGTTTATTCCATGTTCTGCATCCAGTTGTTCTTTTTTAGTAAACATCTGTCCACCTCTTGAATTACAGGACGAGAGGTCATCAGCTACGAAAGCCCAAAACCCACCATTGGTATCCACAGGTTCATTTTTGTGCTGTTCAAACAGAAGCGCAGGCAGATTGCAGTTGTGCCATCCTTCAGAGATCATTTCAGCACCCGCCGTTTCGCTGAGGAGAACGACCTTGGACTCCCTGTAGCTGCTGTCTACTTCAATGCTCAGAGAGAGACTGCGGCCAGGAGGCGCTGAAATTAAACTCTACACCACATAGTTGTGGTTACGATAAATAAAAGCCTTCTGATCTTATTTTTCCAAGGGAAATGCATGCTTCTCTGCTATTACTTTCCCGTGAATGAATGCTTCTTAGCGACATTGTAAGCTCTTAAATCTACAAATAAATCAAATGCATTTAGTGGATATATTGTACTAGTACTAAATTGTTTTGAAAACAGTAAGATTGAAAATTATGTTTTTTTTTTAAGCAAGGCAGGAGGACTGCCATGTATTCAAAAGCAGAAAGAAGTTACATGGTGGGGGGAGATGGAGGCCCCTCCCCCACGGGCCTTGAGTAGGTTAGGTAATTACAAAAGGTGCGCCCGCAGCTTCCCATAGCCGCAGGTCGTCTACAAGCTGATTGAAAAAAAACCGAGGTGGCCTTTCGGTGCTTCGAAAAATCCGGCTATTGCGCTCTAACCAGATGTTCCAGAGTAAAGCACAGGCGGCGGAGAGTGCACTTTGGGAACCCGGGCCGTCTTGAAGGATGTCGGTGGACCACCAGCTGACTAAGCAGTCGTCATGCAGCCACCTTGAAGGGTCGAGGCGTTGATAGTTGAGCAGCACCGCCAATCTAGCCCAGGCCTGCCGCGAATAGGCACACTGTAGGAAGAGGTGCTCCTGTGTTTCAAGATTCCTGCCGCAAAGTGGGCAGAAATAGTCGTTGGGAAGCTGACGACGGAGCAGTGCGTCTGCGGTGAAGACGCGGCGGTGTAGCAATGTCCATAGGAAGAACTTGCATCTGGAAGGGGCCCACAGTTTCCAAGATTGTTGGATGGCCGGCCACCCGGCCAGCAAATTGAAGCAAAGTAAGCCGACCGAACTGAGAATTTTTGGTTAGAGGTGAAGCGCCATGGGAAAAGATCAGATTCTTCCGGGTTGAGTTGCAAGGTAGCCATCCGCCCTAGGAGCAAATAGAGCTCGGGTAGAAGCTGTGGCGTAAGGTTTCGGCGGATGTCCGCTATCCAGGCAAAGTTGGAGACCGCATCAAGCACTGATCTGTTTTTCCTGGAGGAGGCCTTGTAGAGTCCTGGTGCGATCGTTTTTGGTGCGAGACCGGAGAGCCAGCGGTCATCCCAGAAGGAGGTAGAGCCCCCGTTCCCAAGGATGATGTCGGAGCCTGCTCGAAGGAGGTCGTTGTCCGGATCCGGGGCAGATAGAGGTAGTGAGGCCTAGGTGGGCGCATGATGTTGTCGACTCAGCCAAAGCCATCTAAGCCTCAAGGCTCTGGAAAAGCGGTGAAGGTCCAGAACCCCAAGGCCACCGAGGGAGGTAGGTGAGCAGACCACACTCCAGCTGATCCTACCAGCAGTTCGTTGGGATTCGGAGCCCTTCCAGAGCCAGCTTCTGCGCAAAGCGTCGATTTTTTTAATGACCGAGTTGGGGGGTCGGAAATAACTCCTCTCCCCGTCAAAGAAAGGCTCGACGGATTTTATCTAGCCTCTTCGAAACCCACTTGGGTATTGGGAAAGTCGACAGGAAGTACGTAGGTAGAGCTGGGAGGACTATGATGACGAGCGTAAGCCGATCGGCCTTGGTTAAGAGGCTTCCCTTCATTCTTAAAGCCGTTTTGCACTTTCTTGATTTGGGGGGAAGTGTACCTTCTTGAGTTTTCATTGGTGAAGAGGAAGCCCGCGATCCTGACAGCGGTAGACATTGGAATGGCTCTTTGGTACCTTGCAGTGATCCTGACAAAGCATTCTTTCGCGCAGCCACATGCGTCACTGTCCAGAATGGCCGGAAGGCTAACTTTTGGTTGGACAACTAGCTGCGGGGGTCGGTACCGTGCAACATTATATCGTGTCCCACCTCTTCAAAATTGTAAAAAGAAAGGATCGTACCGTCGCGGATTTGCTTCCCAATGATAGGTGGATAGGTATGGTGCGACTCCTCAACACGGTGGAGCAGCTTCAGGACTATCTTCACCTTTGGAGCCAACTTCGCGGTGTCACGCTTACAGATACAACTGATGAGATCATTTGGACTACAAGCCCGGATAGTCGTATCTCCACTATGTTGCTCTATCATCTCTAATTTCTGGGCAACACGGGTTGGTCCCTTGTAGACACCATCTGGAAGGCGCAAACATAAAACAAATGCAATTCTTTGTCTGGTCTCTCGCCCATGGATGCATACATATGGCTAACGTCCTGACTCGAAAAGGATGGTCACATCGGCCCATCTGTTCTTTATGCCAAAATAGTCCGAAAACCATCAACCACCTAGCTCTTTATTGTTCATACTGCAAAGGAGTTTGGAATGTGGTTCTCAATCAATACCCTCAAATGCCTAGATGGACAGGCAACATGAGCTTCTTCCCAAACAGCCGGCAAAGCGGCCAAGAGGGCCCTAAATGGTCTCATAGTCTACACTATTTGAAATCTTTGAAATGAAAGAAATAGACATATTTTTCAGCATAAGAATCTTCCTTATGGGTGCTTGTTGATAGAATTTTGGAGGGGGTGAGGGGGTAGAGCATGGGGCTCCTTGTTCCAATATAATTCCTTTCTGTTCTCCTAGCCATGTCTAGGTTCTTATATAGTATACAATTCTCTTCTTTTTAATGAAACTAGCGAGATGGCCCACGCATGTTTGCGCGGCTAGATTTGTGCCAGCATATAGATTTTATCTCTAACTCATAATCTTTTTTTAAGATAATCCATCTTTAATAGATTAGATCAAATTTAGAGTTTATCTCCAATATATCTGAACTCATAATCTATGTATTATATATTAGATTAGATTTAGATTTTATCTCTTATGTATTAGATCAACTTTAGTAATTATCTTTTTCATCTTATTCAGCTTATAATCTATCACTAACACATGAGATTAGATTTAGAGTTTGTCTCTAATATAAAAATATATTAGATCAGCTTTATTAGTTATCTTTTTTTTATCTGATTTGGTGGATATTAATCGGAGTATTGGACGATGGAGGATTTTTACCCTATGTGGCGTATTGTGATGACTTTGTTTTTCTCTACTTTAATAATATAAATATTATAGATAGATAAATCGAATATGCAAAGATTGGAATATGAAAATAAATAATGAAAAATCGTTAAAACATGCTATTTTTTATCACCTTTTAATTTGTACGATTACTTTAAAGGAAATTTCTTTCAAGTTTTGTCGGATTTCTAACATAAACAATCCTTCCTATTTTATTTACAACAAGAATAAATCGAATAGGCAAAGACTTGAATATTAAAATACTTTTGTAGGCTAGTGTAATCCAACAGAGGTATGTTTAGAAAAATAAAATGATGTGTTAAATATCTGTAAGTAGGATTGATGGTAACTTTGTTCATAGATTTCTAGTTTATATGATGTTAACATTATGTTAGTATAATCTAGTTGAAAATTCTTAATGTTAAACAAATCAGTGCTAAATACATGGATAATTCTAATGAATTTTTGTATGTGTGATGAATAATATGGTATCTAAAGAACAAATTAGCATACCTAGTTTCACAACCTTAAGAAGCTAATCTGATATCTAAAGGATAAATTAGTGAAGAAGCAGTAGATAATTTGACTTAGCATGCCCTTTTTTTTTCTTATTTGCCCGATAATATGAACCTTTTGACATGAAGAAGTAATAGTTGATTTCACTTAACACTTTTTTTCTTTCGGATCTGTCCTAAATTATATGAATCTTTTGACACAAATATTTGTCAACCATAGAAAGTTTATGGATTTATGCAGGCCGCAACATGAAAGTAGCATCATACACGTACGTAAGCTTGACAGTTGTCAGTAACCCACTTGGGCGATGATGATGTGTGTGTGTGTGTGTGTGTATAAGCTCACGCTAATTGCTTATGCTTATTAGATTACTACTCCTCCGTTCCGTTATGTAGGGCGTATAGATTTTTTTTTTTGCAAAGATCAAGGAGAGCTGGCATGTGCTAATTAATTGCCGCTAATTAGCTGTTCAATAATCTGCGCCTCTGCATGCGTCCGCGTGAACCTCTTCATGTACCTGCGCCTCTGCATGCGCCCATGCTCGCCTATGCGGCTATGCATGCGCTAATTAGTTGCCTCTAATTAATTACCGTTGATTAATTAACCCGCGTCTCTGCATGCATGCGCTCGCATGCGCCTTGCACGCGCGCCTTGGGAAATAAATCAATGTAGGAAACGAAAACACGCCCTACAAATTGAAACAGCACGAAAAAAAATTATACGCACTACAAAACGGAACGAAGGGAGTACTAATTAAACCAAGCCACATTAATTACACTATACGATGACAGCCAATGGCCATGCCCTATATATGATTAGTCAAGCCACAGTAATTATACACGTCGCCAACCAATGGCCATGGGACTTGGGCGATCAACAATGATGGCGTCGATGATGCAGAGCAGCAGCTCACCTGGGCAACGATGACAACGGTGAGGATAGACGGCGAGGATAAATTTCTTAATCGATGAGGTTGAGGACGTGCTGGTCGTGGAGCCCCTGGTGCTGTGCTCCCTCGCTACATCCCAGAACTTGTAGAAAGCGATCGTCGCTGGGCTGGAGCAGATTGCTTTTTATGGATGGACTCTGTTTTTATGGATGGAGCACGTAAAGATTTGGTTGGTTGTTAGTTGATGATAAACGTAAGGATTCTATTATATCCAAAGTCATAATCTATTTTCACTAAATCAACGGTATTGGATGGCAATCGGACGGTGAAGGGCTCACCTGGGCAACGATGACAACGGCGAGGATAGACGGCGAGGATAAATTTCTTAATCGATGAAGTTGAGGCGCCGGGCTGGAGCAGATTGCTTTTTATGGATGGACTCTGTTTTTATGGATGGAGCATTTAAAGATTTGGTTGGTTGTTAGTTGATGATAACGTAAGGATTCTATTATATCCACAGTCATAATCTATTTTCACTAAATCAACGGTATTGGATGGCAATCGGATGGTGAACGATTTTTAGCCTATGTGGCACAATTAATAGATAGATAGATAGATAGATAGATAGATAGATAGATAGATAGATAAGATAGATAGATTTGCATGTTGATTAAAGAAAAAATTTACAGCATTGATTATTGCGATCTAAACTATGACTGAAATAGATTAAAAGAAACAATTTATATCAATTATAGTAAAAATAAAAATAAGATTTTATGTCGGTTTATGAAGAATAATTATATAAAGTTATAACAAAAAAATAGAAATTTGCAATAAAAAAAAGAGTACATGAAGTTAGAAAGAATTTATATCTCAACAACGATTAAAACTTGCATAGATTTGTAATAGCAAATAATAAAAATAAGAGTTTATATTAGATTAGCATAATTGCTCCGTATCAGTCGTATGACTATAGATGAAATCAGAGTCGATATATTTATATTAGTAAATAACTAAATTTACATATGGTTCGATTGTGTAGAAAAGGTATAATTTAATCGTAAAAAGGTTTACTACTATTTTGGTAGATAGCTTTAGTTTTATAGATATATCTTATTTTTTTTAAAATAAACTTGCAACAAGTAAAAAATATCATCTTGTAAATTTAGTTATTGGTTAACGTAAAAGACCATATATTGAAATTTTCTCTATTTTTAATCAACTGATGAGCACCGACGTTGTTAGATTAAAAATTGATATAAATTTAGCGGCGTAAATGTCCATGACATAATTTTATTTCTATTTTCAATCGACTGATGAACACTAACACCGTGCCTTCTAGAGAGGATTTGCAGGTGAGTTTATTTTTCTGCCATGAATTTGCACCTGACATGCATACATGCATGCATCAGGTTCACATCTCTGTCGTGGGGAAGAACAAGATGAGGATCTCATGGGTGACCGACGACCGGGGCGCACCGTCGGTGGTGGAGTACGGCACATCGCCGGGAAGCTACACGGCGTCGGCGACGGGCAGCAGCCGCTGTGGGACTCGTTCGGGCGGCTCGTGCAGCCGCTGGCGAGCGCGCGGCCGTGGATGACGACGGCGGGCAACCACGAGATCGAGACGCTGCCGGTGGTGGAGTTCGTGCTGCCGCCGTTCGTCGCGTACAACGCGCGGTGGCGGATGCCGGCCGCATGAGGAAAGCGGCGGCGCCTGCTCCAACCTATACTCCTCCTTCGACGCCGGCGGCGGCGCGGCGCACGTCGTGATGCTGGGATCCTACGCGGCGTTCGACGAGGGGTCGCCGCAGCGGGCGTGGCTGGAGAAGGACCTCGCGGCGGTGGACCGGCGGCGGACGCCGTGGCTGGTGGCGGTGGTGCACGCGCCGTGGTACAGCACCAACGAGGCGCACCAGGGCGAGGGCGAGCCGATGCGCGAGGCCATGGAGAAGCTGCTCTACCACGGCCGCGTCGACGTCGTCTTCTCCGGCCACGTCCACGCCTACGAGCGCTTCGTACACGTCGCCGTTGATCTCATGCTCGCTTGTTAGTTGGCCGCCCTTGACCTAACGCCATTGTTGCCGTCCGTCCATGCAGACGAGGATCTACGACAACAACGCCGACAGCCGCGGCCCGATGTACATCACCGTCGGCGACGGCGGCAACCGGGAAGGCCTCGCTCTCAAGTAGGTTGATCAAAACATGTCTGAAAACGTAACACTTCTACTTATTACTCCGTAATGATCAAGACAACTGATTTTTTATTGCTCCGTAATGATCAAGACAACTGATTTTAATTGATTTTTAGATAAATTTTAATCGCAAAATCGCCTGCAACAACAACTATAAATCCGCTGCTATCTAAAAGGGCATTCTAAAAAGAGTAAATTGCACTGTAGCCCCGGAAGTTGGCACCTTGTTTCACTTAGCCCCCGGAACTTGTATTTTACTTTAGCGCCTCCTGGAAGTTGGCACCGTTTGCACAGAGCACCCTGGAAGTTGGCACCGTTTGCAACGAACCCTCTGAGCCGTTATATCTACCGTTAGATGATGACGTGGCCATATAAAAAATCAGAAAAAATTAAGAATAACCATAAAAATTCAGAAAAACATAAAAAACTTATAATAATTCAAAAAACCATATAAAAATCAGAATAACCATAAAAAAAAATCAAAAATTCATATAAATTCAAAAATATACAAAATATTTTACTTGACCTGATGCGCATGTCTACATCATCTTCACTAGCAGTAGTTGTCTACCTGAATTTTTTTGGTTGTTCGATTTTTTGATGTTTACTTTTTATTTTTTAATATTTTTTAATAATATTTTAGATTTTTATATGATTTTCTAAATTGTTATATTTTATATTTTTTCTAAATTTCTATGATTTTTTATGTTTTTATGTTTTTCATTTTTTAATGAGGTGCTGCCTGCCTATAACTTTCGTGCTTTCTGTCATCCAACCTCCCATCTCGGTCCTCAAGAAGATCGACACCCTGCGCAGAGGTTGGCTTTGGAAGGGCTCCGACTACCAACGCGCACCTGGCAGGATCAGTTGGAGTGTGGTTTGCTCACCTACCTCCCTTGGTGGCCTTGGTGTGATAGATCTTCACCGCTTTTCCAGAGCCTTAAGGCTTCGGTGGCTCTGGCTAAGCTGGCAGCAAACGGCGCCCGCCTGGGCCCCCCAACCGCTGCCTGCCCCACTGCCTGCCACAGAGCCGGACATTGCACTTCTTCGAGCAAGTACCGACATCATCCTCGGGAATGGGGCCTCCATCTCCTTCTGGGATGACCACTGGCTCTCTGGTTTCTCCCCCAAGTTGCTCGCCCCTAGACTTTACAAGGCCTCCTCTAGGAAAAACAGATCGGTGCTTCACGCGACGTCCAACTTTGCTTGGATCGCGGATCTCAGGAGCAATCTTACACCCCAGTTGATCCCCGAGCTCATTTCGGTCCTTACGCGGACGGCTGCCTTGCATCTTAACCTAGAGGAGCCAGATCTCTTCCCATGGCGCTTCACCCCCAGCCAGGAATTCTCGGTCAGGTCAGCCTACCAGCTCCAGTTCGTCGGTCGGGTCCCAAAACCGGCCCTGCAACAATCTTGGAAGCTATGGGCCCCTACCAGATGCACGTTCTTCCTCTGGACACTGCTTCACCACCGTGTCTTCACCGCCGATGCTCTGCTCGGTCGTCAGCTACCTAATGACTATTTCTGCCCCCTCTGCAGCAGGAATCTGGAGACCCCGGAGCACCTCTTCCTGTAATGTGCTTATTCACGGGAAGCCTGGGATAGGTTGGCAGCGCGCCTAAACACTTCGCGTCTCAACCCCGCGGGTTGGCTTCATGACAACTGTTTTGCCAGTTGGTGGTCCACCGACATCCTTCAAGACGGGCCGGCTCCCCGAGCACGCTATCCGCCGCCTGCGCTCTTCTTTGGAGCATCTGCCTGGAGCGAAATAATAGGATTTTTCGGAGCGCCGATAGGACCCCCCAAGTTTTTTTTACCAGCTTTTGAATGACCTGTGCCTTTGGGAGGCTACAGGCGCACCTTTTGTAATTAATTAGTCAGTATCTCGTCGGCCCAAGGGGGGAGGGGTCCTAATCTTCCCCCAACCTGTAACCTTCTTCTCCTTTTGAATACACGGCAGTCCTCCTGCCTGCTTCAAAAAAAAATGAGTAAACTTTACTCTAACACCGGATCTCACATCTCCATATATTCTGGTTTCTCATCGAAGCTTCATGGAGGATCACAAGTTGGCGAGCCTGTCGGTGTTTCCGGGAGGCGAGCTTCGGGCACGGCCGGCTGCGGATCGTCAACGCGACGAGCGCTGTGTGGAGGTGGCACCGCAACGACGACAAGCAGGCCACCGTCGCCGACGAGGTCTGGCTCGAGAGCCTGGCCGCTCCGCAGCCTGCGGCTCGCCGGCACGGCGCCGATGAGCTCTAGGGCATGATGGCGTGGCGTCCATGATCCATATATGCCATGCATGCATTGTCGCCATTGCATCCATATAGTTCATTGTAAATTCGTAGTAATAACTTGTTTTCCATAACAACGTCGTTTAATGTAGATGGGCTTGTCAGAAGGAAGGCCATTGATTTCGTACTGGACCCATCGTCCAGTTTAGCATTAGTTGCGGTGTGATCAAATGTGACAAGACAATATTTTCATTTTTCCTTTTTACTATGGAGTCTTTTTTTTTTTTACAAAACACATGATCAATCCCATTACCATGTACAAAAGTTTGAAAAAATTGCACCAACGTTACAAGCACCACAACCAGAATACACAACGAAATAAACCCTTCCAAAGGTCAAACCCCAAAACACCTGACAAACAAACACCCGAAT
>SPJY01019923.1:74410-151463 GCA_005191435.1 Raddia distichophylla | reverse complement strand
GGCATGTACGAGTTCGTTACGTACTCGTAGTTAGCCCGGCCCGATTATCCCCGGTAGGTCGGTTGTTCAACACTATATAAACCGAGCCCCTACGGCGTGTAGAGGGCACGTCCAAGATCATCGGACGACACGAGATCATCGCATGCTACTCTCTGTACACACACAATCTCGCCGAGACTTGTTCGTCTCGTCGAGCCACCTCTTGTAATCATCTTGATATATAAGAAAGGCTGGACGTAGGGCTATTATCTCTCCCGAGAGGCCTGAACCAGGATAAAACCCCTGTCTCCCTGTTCGCTGTTGTTCGTCTTGTTCGGCGTGTCTCCTATCTCCCTCTTGAAGAACCTTAGTTGACTTGGGTCAATATCCCAACCGTCGACAGAATGGTTTTTCATTTTTATGTTCTATTTCAAATGTTAAAATTGATTGCATTTGTATATTTTAAATTTATTAAAATTTATGCAACATTATATGATTTTTATTTGACCATAAGCATAATTGGCAAATTATAATTTGGTAATTAACCAAATATACCACCGATTTTACCAACATTTGGTTGCCCTCGATTGACTATGGACCAAACGGCATAAATTTTACCAACAAAAGGTCATGCCCTCAATTGGTCATGACCATTCATTAGCATGGCCAAGGAGGGCTATGAACCAAACAGACCCCTTATGCTGGCACTTCCACCGCCCTACCGCCCTAGTTGCCATGTTCCACCATCGTCGCCTCTCGCGGTGCCGCAACCATCCTGCCTTCTACGGCTATAGCCTATAGGGTATCTTTTGTCTAATCTGACGAAGCCCATTAGGACAAACCATCATCGTCCTTCAGATCATGGCCTTGGTGCCTATGACTCTTGATCTTCGCCCTCCGACATATACTACTTGGTGCCTAGTTAATCTTGAGCCTAAATCTCACCAGTTCGGTTTACGGTTTATACAAAGTCCGTCCTTTAAACTAGCGGGATTTATAACCTGTCCAACAAAATAGCAGGAGGATTCTATCTAATTAATTTTAATAAATACAAATTATTTATTTTATTTAGAAAAATAAAATATTTAATATTTAAAACTCCCTCCCACCCTGCGTCCTGGGCCTAGCGCACCCGGCCATCTCCAACGGCCCAAGCCCAACATTACCTACACGGCTCCTGAGTGACGGCCGGCCCTGGATAATCTCGCAGTTGAGCATCTGCCCCCTCTCTTCCCTCCTCGATCGCCCGGATATGGCGGGCGAAGCATCCGCCGCCGCCATCGCCACCAGCTGCGACGTCGATCTGGGCTGCCTCATGGCCTACGACACCTCGCGCCACCTTGCCCCATCGCACGCACCACCAACAAAAAGATCTCCCGCTTCATGCAAGGAGGAGCGCCTGCGGAAGGCGGCGGAGCTGGCGCAGGCGGTGGCTGGCGATGACCGCCCTCTTCGCGCTCCAGGCCAGCGAGGACCGCGCCGCGATGACCCCATCGCCCGCCTCGCCCGCGAAGAGCATGCGGGTACACGGCCTATCTATCAGTCTCCGGTATGCTCCCTAGTGATCCTCAAATCATCGTTTGCTGCTGATGCATTATAGAATCATGAGAACTCCGGCTCTAGCCCTGTGTGTACGAGAGGGTATTGGAGTGGTAGTCGAGGAATCCTGTGGATCGATGCATATGCAAATACTCAAGTTGTGTTTCCTGCTTACACATAGCTCGTGCTTACACTAGCTACAGCTAAGTCACTCTGGTATTGATTTTTTCTTCGAGCGCTGGTAGGTCCATAGGGGTTTAGGATATGAGCCCATGACTAGGGATTTATTGGTTAAATAATACACATATAATTCAGAATTCCAAAAGTATGCCACATCTTTTATCTTTTACGGAGCTGAGCTTCTTTTCACCACGCGAGATGGCTTTAGCCACGTCGGCCGGCTGAAACGGGGCTTCGGCCACGCCAGCTGGCGGAAACGGTGGCTTCCGCCATCCCACACGGCGGAAGCCACCAGGGCTCGCCACGTGTCCAGGCGGATCCGTCACGCGCACGTGCTTCCAATAAGAGAAGATCGACGGTCCCGGTCTCGCCACGTCGCTCAATCCAACGGCGGGTCGTCATCTTCTTCCTTCCGCCTCCTTCCTCGCACGCCCATAGCTCCACGCAGCTAGCTAGTTCGCTTGTGGTAGCTCATCGCCATCGTGTTCGATCCCGCACTGCCCACAGTTAATCTTGTCGACCCAATCAAAAATGAAAATCATAATTTGAGACCCAAGAAATCCATTGGTACTAACTAGCACTACTAGAAATGTAACATTTATCGACTGTAAAGAGGCAAATTCTACTGACCCTCAGTAAAGAAAAACGTGGCCGACGGTTTGTAGTTTTTCGACGGTTACGTTGAGAACGCTCGGTTATTATTACTTTCTCTGACGGGGCAGGCCATATACCTAGAGTGCGTTAGTGGCTCTCGGCCATTTGACGAAATCACCGACAGGGGAAAATCTTGACCGTGTGTGGAAGTACAACCCTCGGTTATTGCAAACAGTTATCGAAGGTGAAATACACGTTACCATGTGTACAGTTGTAACACTCGGCTATTGCATAAAACCACCGACGGGGAAGAAGCACACTCGGATATTCATAACCAATAGTCGACGAAAAAACACATTTACCAATAACCGATAGGATGCAACAAGGAACAAACCAATAGCTATGCAGCCAGAAAGTGAAGAATAATTGGGTGAGCTCCGCTTACTTTATGTTTGGAAATATAGTTTGATTTAGCAATAATCTCTTTATCATTTGTTTATGTGTAAAGGAACATTTCTCAAATGCCATGGAGAATCAGTGTCGGTGTCTGGGAATCGCGCTCCTGAAGAACAGCGGGTCCACGGACAGGCAGACAAATTTGTGGTTGGAGTGAGGTCCAACGACAACCCTTCTCAGTAGCCCGGGGCGGCGGCCGAGCCTACGGGGGCTCAGGCCACGTGGTCTTCCCGAACAAGGGCCTGGTGCGATCTGGTGATCCGGGTAAGGGCCCTTCGTACAGTGAAGAAGAACGGAAGAAAGGGAGAAACAACACAAATCGTGAAGACACGAGCGATTTACTCTGGTTCGAGCCCCCACTGCCGGGTAATAGCTCTACTCCAGCCTTGTTGATTATATGGTGGAAAACAGTACAAGAGGTGCCGAGACCGGGCTTGAAGGCATCGATCCCGAGCTTACAACGATGGTGGCTAAGGACTAAGGCTACTGCTAAGGAAGCTTCGGATGAGCGTGTGGCTTGAGTGACTTGTTAACAACTGAATCGCTTGGCCTTGACTGGCTCGGGGCCTTTCCTTTTATAGGCGCTGCGGGTCACCCGGAGCTGATCCGACGGGCCCCGCACCGGTCTTCGCTTTAGTGGCGACATTCTTGTCTCATTCCGGAGCTCTACCTGGTCTCGAGCATGCAGGGAGAAGCTGTTCGGGTTAGTACAGGGCACGTGTTTATCTCGATATGCCGATACGGGATGGAATCGTGCTTTAGGGAGAAAGCATTTTCCCTTTATCTCCAATATAGCATTTGACTGGACCGAGCCAGCCTCGCGCCACCCGTTGAGGGTGTTGCGTAGCGTAACAACCATTCGCCGTCTGCCAAAGGGAGCAAACGACAAACCGAGCTGCCCGTGTGCTCCTCCCCGGGCTGCGGGTTCCCGGGGAGACACAGTTCATCCCGATCAAGGCCGGGAAAGTGCGGTGGGACATAATAGTTGTCGCCACCCGCCTACGGACAAACGGACTGTCCGAGGGACCTTTTCCCGGGCTAAGGATAGCCCGGGAGGTGAGCCACGCCCCCGGCAGGGACTCAGGGGGACGCGGTTGACCTGGTCAAGCCCGAGGAAGCCCCTGGCGGGCTAGATGCTTCCTTTAGTACGGCCAGAGGCGGCCTTTTGGACCTTCTGTATGTGCGGTGGGCTGGTACGGAATCAGCCCATGGCCCATCTTAAGGTGGGTCGCTTATCAATCACCAATAGCCAGCCCCCGAGCCTCGAGCGGGTCGCGTGGCGAGCCGGTCTGAGGTTTAGAGAAAATCCCCAACACGCGCTGTGCTGGAAGATTCGGCTCGGGAGCCGAAGCAAGAGCATTGAATCCGATTTGACGGAAAGGCAGGGCAGTTACGCCCCCTTGGGCACGATTCCCACGATCTTCGCTTCGACCGTTGTCTTCCTTTATAAAGGCAGCGCTTCTTAGGGGGAACTCTTACTACAGAATCATCCCCTTTGCCTCTGTCTTCGTCTTCCCAACTCGCTTCCTGCCTTCTCGCTTCCTGCCGCCATGGTGTTCATCGGAGACAGCGTTCTTTCAACGGAGAGGATGGCGGAGCTCGAGAGGGACGGCTTCGTGAAGCTGGGCTCGTGGAGGCTCCCAGGCGCAGAGCGGGAGCCAAGGCCTGAGCCCGACGAGCTGGTATGCTTCGAGGGTTCGGCCGTTTGCGGGTTCCGCGCTCCGGAATCACAGTTTATGACAAACTTCTTCGCCTTCATGGAGCTGCGGGCGGAGAACTTGTCCCCGCAGTCCTACGTCCATCTATCCATCTTTGTGTTCTTGTGCGAGGCGCACTGCGGGGTGCGGCCAACGGTGAGCCTTCTTCAGCACTACTTCGAGTTGAAGCCCGTCGGCCATCGCGTGGGCAATGGCGGGGTCTTCTACTTTACTGCGCGCCGGGCCCGGGGGAGCCAATCGTACCCGGAGTACGAGGTGAGGACGAAAGTCGACGGTTGGGCCCGGCAATGGTTCTACATGAACCGCGGGGCCTCGACCTAGGAATACTCCTCGGCCGCGCCGGATACTCCGATCTTTCAGCGCAGCGAGACCCTGCCGGAGGATCAAGTGACGGCGCATGAGATCAAGGGGCTCGCCAAGAAGGGCCTGACGGGCTACGACGTCGTCGTCGGTTTCATCCGGCACCGGATCAGCCCGTTGGGGCGCCGCGAGCGGTGCGTCAGCGACATAGGCGGTTGGGAAGACCCGGACCGGGATTTCCGTGAAGGTAGGCACGAGCCGCACCGTTATGTTCGATTTCAGGTCGGGGCACGTCGTGACCCTTTCGGATGCTACGTAGGGCTCCCGGCCCGCAAGGTCACGCGGATCGTGGGGATGCTGCTGCCTATGGGCAAGAATCCTCATTCCATTCGATTCATGAAAGATAAGCTGTCCGAGGTAAGTGCCCGTAAGGTATTTGATTGAATTCTAAGCCGCGTGCGCCCTCGAGGCCTTGACGAATCGCGTCAATTGTTTTGCAGCGGACGTGGAAGGCGGCTAAGAAGACCACGCAAGCCACGGGCTCTGCCGAGGAGCCTTCGGCTGCGCACCAGCTGGCGGCACGCTCGCCGCCAAGGAGATCGCCGGTAGCGTCCGGCTGGGCGTTAGCCCTGTCGCTGATGTTGGGCGAAGGAAACCCAGCGCCGCAATTGACCGCAGCGAGCTTGGCACGGGCAAGCGCGGACGTGCACGCGAGGAAACGCGCGGCGCCGGTGCAGGTAAGCCTCCCTCTTTCGACGTAGGTCGAGTGTTGGGCACTCGGTGGCCCTTAAGCTCTGCTCTGCGCGTGTCCAGGGCATGGTGCCTTCGAAGAAGAGGAGGATGTACCGGCCCGTCCCGGGCAGTGACGACGAGGAGGTCGTGCTGGTGTCGGGCCCACGACCGGCGGCAGTGCCGAAACGGGGCCCACGAGGAAGGTCCCCGCAGGCCGGAGGAAGGCAGCCATGCCCACTACAAGCCGCGTCGGCGAGCTGGAGGCGGAGCTTTTTCTGCGCCCCACACCGAGGGTGGACGAGGGCACCGAGCTAGAACCAGCGCGTAAGTGTTTTCGCATTGCTTGCTGTCATTATGCTCCTGCGTCTAATTGCTATGCGCATCTTTGATTGCAGTGCGTAGCGCCAAGGTGGCGGCCAAGGTGCTGGCGGTCGCGCTCGCGGCAAAGGAGGAGGAGGAGAATGCGGTGGCGGCGTAGATCGCCGCCGACGCCGCGTACGCCGCCGAGCTGGCGGCAGAACAGGAGTCTTCGACGGAGGAGGCTGAGGCGGCGGAGGCTCCCGTGGTGGTGCCGCCGCTGCTCATGGGCGCCAGCATTCACCGGCGGAGGAGGCGGCACCCGAGCGCATCGGGACCATCGATGCCCGCATCGGACCCGCTGACGCCACCATCGTCGTCGTCGTCACCGTCGGCGGAGTCTGCGGCTCCACCGGCTCATCGCTAGCGCCGTTGGTAGGCGTGGCGAGGACGGCGTAGGACTTGGGCGCCGCCGTAGCTGTAGTAGCGCGACCCCCATTTTGCGGTAGTCCAGGATGGCGAGGCCTCTTTTTGGTTGTAAATTTCTCGTCTTGTAAGATCTTCTCCTTATAAAATACAGCTTTCTTTAATGAATCTTCTTGTTAAGTCCGTTTGTTCCACTTTTCCCGTGCGAATCTGAAATGCACAAAACAGGAGAACCCGATCAACAGTAACGAAGCTCTGAGGAGAACTTAGGAAATTTGGGCAAACAGGTTGCTTTGAAAGGTTATTTTTGGTGCGCCTAATCATCCAGCCCTCGGGCCGTGGCCAAGTCCAAGTGCGATTTTGGAGTTGGGCGCGGTCGAGACCCTAGAGTGAGTTAGAAAAATTCGCGCGAACTCCTAGCCCTGAGCTTCGTTAGGCCGCGCAACAGTGCGGGCTTGGTGAAGTTAAGGACTTAAAAAAAATTCACGAAAACCCCCAGCCCCCGAACTTCAATAGGCCGCGCAGCGATGCGGGCTTAGCGAAGTTATGGACTTAGAAAAAATCTGGGCGCAAAAATCCCTCAGCCCTCGTGCGTTGCGAGGCCCAGTTAGCCATTCAAACAAACCTGACGTGGACTTATTGTACCTTAGACTGCGGGAATTCCACACTGCGCGGAGACTCACTAGGGTGCGAGATGTTGGCTTATCCCGTCGTGGAAGTGCTCCGGAGTGTTTTATCCTTAGCCGTCGGATTTTGGCTACAGGCTTGTTTGAGATAGTCAAGACTGAAACCAGCGTGACTCGTGATTGGGGAATTTTTTTTTTAAAATTGAATTGAACTGAAATGAAGGAAACTTACGACCTGTTTAAGCGTAGAAGCATTGTAGAAGGAAAATGTTCCATGAGCTAGGGAGCTCGTTCCCGTCCTTGTCGGCAAGGCGCACAGAGCCCATGCGCGCTGCGCTTACTACTTTGTACGGTCCCTCCCACTTGGGGCTGAGCTTGTTGGAGCCCGCGAGGTTCTGAATTCGCCGTAGAACCAGGTCTCCTACTTGCAGGGTCCTTATATGTACGTTTCGTGCTGCGTAACGGCGCAAGGTCTGCTGGTAGGCCGCAGCCCAGAGTAGGGATTGCACGCGGCGCGCCTCAAGTAGATCGAGGTCAAGCTGCCGCTCCTCGTCATTGACCACGAAGCTGGCGAAGTCAACGCGATCGGATCCTAGTCTCATTTCTGTTGGGAGGATGGCTTCCAAGCAATAGACGAGTCGGAAAGGAGTTTCTCCTGTAGCCCGACTGGCCGTTGTTCGGACTGCCCAGAGGACTGACGGTAGCTCGTCGATCCAACCTTGGTAGTTAGCCCTGAGGGCGTCGTAGACCCGCTTTTTGATGCCTTGGACTAGCTGTCCGTTTGCCCGTTCAACTGCTCTGTTGCTCTGTGGGTGGGCCACAGAGGCAAGGGCGAGCTTCATTCCGATTTCTTCGCAGTAATCGTTGAACTCCCGGCTCGTGAACTGGGTACCAATATCAGCGATGATTCTGCTGGGCACACCAAATCTGCGACGATGCTTCGGAAGAATCGTACTATCGCGATTGCAGTGATGTTGGAGACCGGCTCGGCCTCGATCCACTTGGTGAAGGTGTCGATGGCTACGAACAAGTACGTTTTGCCACCGAGCCCTTTGGGGAACGGTCCTAGGAGGTCCATGCCCCAAACCGCGAACGGTCACGCTAGTGGAATTGTTTGCAGCTCATACGCGGGCTGATGCGTCATCCGCGCATGATACTGGCAAGATTCGCAGCGCTTTACCAAGGCTTCTGCGTCGCTCATCGCAGTGGGCCAGTAGTAGCCCAAGCGGAATGCTTTGCTGACGAGGGTTCTGTGTGAGGCGTGTGCGCCGCAGATGCCCTCGTGAATGTTGGCTAGAAGGTACTTACCTTCTTCTTGGGTAACGCACTTACAAAGCACGCGATTAGCACCCCTTCGGTACAGCAAGCCCCGTGCAGACGGTAAGCTCGGGCTCGCCTTTTTAGCTGGGAACGCTCAGCAACGTCCTCGGGCAATGTCCCCTGCTCCAAGAACTGGATGAATGGCGTCATCCAGGAGGTACTTTGCTCGAGGAATGAGACAGTACCGGATGTCTCCGTTTGGGGGGTAGCGGACGTCCTCGTGGCCTCCTCTCCGGAGGGAATGGAGGGCTTTAAAAGGTGCTGAACTAGTACGCAAGGCCGATTTTTGTGAGGATCCGAGCTTGGCGAGCTTGTCGGCTTCGCCATTCTCTTCCCTAGGAATGTAGCTAATTTCGAAACTCGTGAAACGCTTCTCCAGTTTCCTCACTTCCGCCAGGTACCGTGCCATCGAGTCGTTAGTTGCCTGAAACTCCTCCCTGACCTGGCAGACGACGAGCTGCGAATCCCCTTTCACAACAAGCCATTTGATGTCGAGCGCAGCGCTTGCTCTTAGACTCGCAATTAGGGCTTCATACTCTGCGGCGTTGTTGGTAGCCGCAAAGTGTATTTGTACGATGTGCTGGAGTCACTCTCCGTTAGGGAAGATGAGAACGAGACCGCATCCTGATCGCCCGGACTGAACCGTCGAAGAACAGAGTCCACCGACCTTCTCGCCCGTCCTGACCTTGAGAGCTTGACTCTTACTCATCCGGCCTCGTCAACTCTGCGACGAAATCAGCCAGGGCCTGGGCCTTGTTCACAGTTCGGGATACAAATTGGATGTCGAATTCATCCAGCTCGACTCCCCACTTCGCGACCTGGCCAGTGGCCTCCAGGTTTCGGAGAATGTCCTTGATCGGGTAAGTGGTCGGGACAATGATCTGGTGGGCTTGGAAATAGTGACGCAACTTGCACGAGGCCATCATCAAGGCATAGCACAGCTTCTGAAGGTCGGGATAGTGCTCCTTTGGCCCGGTGAGCACCTCGCTCACGTAGTAGATGGGCTGCTGCTTCCCTTCTCGTTCCACTGCCAGCACCGCGCTTGCGGCGTTTGGTGTCACTGAGAGGTACAACAGGAGGGTTTCCCCGAGCTTGGGAGTGGTGAGGACAGGTGGCGAGGCAAGGTACTGCTTAAGCTGCAGAAACGCGGCCTCAGACTCCTCAGTCCACTCAAAACTATCGTGCTTTCGGAGCAACTTGCAGAAGGGCGCGCTTCGATCTCCAAGACGGGAGATGAAATGGCTTAAAGCCGCCATTTTGCCTGTGAGAGACTGGATGTCCTTCACGCAGGTCGGCGACATCATCTTTTCGACGGCCTCGATCTTTTCGGGGTTTGCACCGATGCTTGCCCGGCCGATTACGTAGCCTAGGAGCATGCCTGACATGACGCCAAAGACGCATTTCTCAGGATTTAGCTTGACTCGGTGCTGTCTCAAGCTGTCAAAGGTTTCCCGTAGGTCGGACACGTGGTCCTGGGCGTCCTTGCCCTTGACTACGATATTGTGCACGTAGACTTCTACGTTGCGCACTATTTGATCAGGGAGAGTTTTTTGCATGTGACGCTGGAACATGGCGCCAGCATTTCTGAGATCGAAAGACATGGTCGTATAGCAAAATGTGCCAAAGGTGTTACAAAGGCGGTTTTCTCTTCGTCCACTTTACACAACGCGATCTGATGGTAACCGAAATAAGCATTCAGGAAACTCATCAAAGCAGAATCTGCCGTAGCGTCAACTAGCTGATCTATGGGCGCAAGGGAAAGTTATCCTTGGGGCAGGCGGAATTAAGGTCGCGATGGTCGACACATATGCGCCAATTGCCTCCTTTCTTCTGGACAACGACTGGGTTCGCAAGCCAATCGGAGTGCTGTAGTTTGTGGATGAAGCCCGCTCGAAACAGCTAGGCGAGCTGGTCTTGAATGATCTTGGCCTTCCAGTCGGGAACACGCCTCTGACACTGCCTTACCGGTTTCTTGTCAGGCCGGACAGCTAGCCTGTGCTCGATCACCCCCCTTGGGACACCGGGCATATCGAACGGTTCCCATGCAAACACGTCCTTGTTATCCCGAAGGAAGGTAATGAGCTCGAGTTCCTATTGAGGCTCGAGGGTTGTCCCCACGTGGACCAACTTGGAGGGGTCTGTCTCCATGAGGACAATGGTTTTGGTGGGCTCCTGCGGCTGCAGTGCCGCCTTAGGACGCGCTGTGGAGCGCTCCTTGCCGCTGGGACCACAGGTAGGGAGCTGGCCTACCATGGCCAGCGCGGTCTCGTCGCAGTCGAGGGCCGTCTTGTGGCTCCCCCAGACGGTGATGACTCCCTTGGGCGCCGGCATCTTCAGACAATGGTAGGCGTGGTGGGAGACCGCCATAAACTTGGAGAGCGTAGGGCGGCCCAAGATGGCATTGTAGGGGAGCTCTGTTTCCACCACCTCAAAGGTGATGTACTCCGTCCGGAAGTTGGCGGAGGAGCCGAACGTGACGGGCAACACGACTTGCCCGACAGGGCGAAGCGACGATCCCGAAACGATCCCGTGGAAGGGAAC
This sequence comes from Raddia distichophylla, assembly GCA_005191435.1. Classification (NCBI taxonomy): domain Eukaryota; kingdom Viridiplantae; phylum Streptophyta; class Magnoliopsida; order Poales; family Poaceae; genus Raddia; species Raddia distichophylla. The sequence continues at coordinate 140,755 of SPJY01019923.1, read as the reverse complement.
AATGATGTCCTTGATCTTGGAGCGCGGGACCAGCATGAGGCCCAGAACGCGCGCCATGATGATGTCCAGCGAGCTCCCGCTGTCCACGAGGACGCGGTCAACTCGGGTGTTACCAATGGTGGGGCAGAGCACCAGCGGGAGGCGTTGTGTCTTAGAGAGCCCGGCCGGGCAATCTGTCACCGAAAAAGTGATGGCCTGGCTGGACCAAGGTAGAGACTCGGCAGCGGGCTCACCGCGGGAGATGTGGAGGACCTCGCGTGATGCAGCCTTTAGCTCGCGGCGGGAGCTGTAGGCCAACGTGCCGCCGAAGATGATGGCAACGTAACCGTAGGCCTTAGGGAAGACCTGGTCCTAGCCGCCCTGCGGAGGAGGTACTGCGGCCGCGCCCTTAGGCAGCTCGGGCATAGGACCGCGGCCAGCGTAGAAGTCTTCCAACTGGCGGTCCCATGTGCGGTAGTTGCGCAGGTCATGGCCGGGACACTGGTGGAGGCGGCAGAAGAGACTAGGGTCATGGAACGGGTCCTCACCTCTGTTCTGCTGCTGTGGACGGGGAGGCCGGCCCTGAGGAGGCCCCTGGCCGCCATGCGGCTTGCCTTCCGGCCTGGGGAGGTCGCTGCGGTCGCTGCTGCGGCGGCGGTCGTACCGGCAGAGGGCGCTGCGGCGGTGGGCACTCGGGCTGGTCGGGCTCAACGGCGGCGATGAACTTGGCGGGATGCTCCGGCGCTTCTTCTTCTTCTTGTCTGCCTCGGTCCTGCTCGGGCCGTCGCCGACCTTGGCCTTTTGCTTCGCACGGCCCCTCTTGCGCTCAACCGCCTCAGAGGCGTTGACGTAAAGGGCCGCGGTGCGGAAGAGCTCGCTCGCGGTGTAGACCGGATGGAGCTCGAGGTCTTCAGTGTAGCGTCGATGCCTTACACCATCCTTGAAGGCCTCAATGGTAGCCTCGTCCGAGATGCAGGGGATCATGTTGCGAGCCCTCACGAACCGGCAAACGAAATACTGGAGACTTTCATCGTCCCACTGCACCACGAGCTTGATGTCCTGGGGGCGCCCAGAGCAGGCGTAACACCCCTAGAAGCTCGTGCGGAGGGCGTCCTGCAGCTGGGTACAACTGCGGATGGAACCGGGCCGTTGGTTGAACAACTAGGTTCGGACCATGCCCTCGAGCACTGTGCGAAAGTAGTTGACCATGACGGCCTCGTCTCACCCCATAGCTCGGATGGCGGTGGTATAGATAGATAGGAACTCCTCGGGATTCTTGCTCCCATCAAACTTCTAGATTGGCCCGGGCTTGAACCTCGGTGGCCATGACGTCTCACGGAGAGCGCGAGAGAAGGCGGAGCACCCTGGCGTGGTCTTCGGGGAAGAGGCATCCCGGCACGGGCCCAGGCAGGAAAACACTCTGCCCCGGGCATGTGACGAATCGCCAGTGGAGGAGGCCGTCTGGGTCTGGCGCTAGCGGCTGTGGCGGCGGCGCTAGCGACTTTGAGTACTGCTGTGGTCGGACTGGTTCCCGTGCCAGATGTTCGGGCGATCGCCGCCGTTCTGCTCCTGATGCTGATCGATGCCGCATGTAATGGTACCCAGGCCTTCGGCGATGGCTGGACCCAGGTCCACCATGGTGAAACCACGGGGTCCTTCTCCATGTCGCGGACGACCGCGGCGATGGCGCGCGCCCTCTGCTGGCTGCGCAGGAGCGGGTTGGTCATCGTCTCAACGAGAGAGTCGACCAGCCGGCGGCCCGGAGGGGTACGCAGGCGACTGTCCTCTTGGCAGATCCCGTCCATGACGCGACGGACGTCGTCGTGGAAGAAAACCCGGGCCGCAGTGCGACGCCACAGCTGCTCCTGGGTCTCCTCATTCTCTGCGCCATCGTCGGCCCCGGCCGCGAAGACACAGCGGGACGTGCACGAGGCCGGGGGAAACGTCCCGGTGTCGCCAGCGGAGGCAACAGAGTCACCAAGCAGTTCGAACTCCATGGGAGTCTCGCTGACGTCGGTGACGGAGGGGTCCAACTCAGGGAGCGACTCCTCGTGGCGAAAATCTACCCCTGGGGCGAGAGAGGCATCAACCTCCATCTCGTCAGCCCCGGCTTCGGCGAGGTACTCCTCTCGCCAGCCCTCGTACGATGGGACCAGGTCGTCCAGATCATCGCACTCATCGAACTCAACATCCAGAGCCTCGTCGTTGCTCGGAATCTCAGGCATGTCCAAGGGAAAGGAGTGCTGAGGGATAGTCATGGGCCCCACGGTGGGCGCCAGCTGTCGGTGTCTGGGAATCGCGCTCCTGAAGAGCAGCGGGTCCACGGACTGGCAGACGAATTTGTGGTTGGAGTGAGGTCCAACGACAACCCTTCTCAGCAGCCCGGGGTGGCGGCCGAGCCTACGAGGGCTCAGGCCACGTGGTCTTCCCGAACAAGGGCCTGGTGCGATCTGGTGATCCGGGTAAGGATCCTTCGTATAGTGAAGAAGAAGGGAAGAAAGGGAGAAACAACACAAACCGTGAAGACACGAGCGATTTACCCTGGTTCGAGCCCCCACTGCCGGGTAATAGCTCTACTCCAGCCTTGTTGATTATATGGTGGAAAACAGTACAAGAGGTGCTGAGACCGGGCTTGAAGGCACCGATCCCGAGCTTACAACGATGGTGGCTAAGGACTAAGGCTACTGCTAAGGAAGCTTCGAATGCGCGTGTGGCTTGAGTGACTTGTTAACACCTGAATCGCTTGGCCTTGACTGGCTCGGGGCCTTTCCTTTTATAGGCGCGGTGGGTCATCCGGAGCTGATCCGACAGGCCCCGCGCCGGTCTTCGCTTTAGTGGCGACATTCTTGTCTCATTCCGGGGCTCTGTCTGGTCTCGAGCCTGCAGGGAGAAGGTGTTCGGGTTAGTACAGGACTCGTGTTTGTCTCGATATGCCGATACGGGAAGGAATCGTGCTTTAGGGAGAAAGCATTTTCCCTTTATCCCCAATATAGCATTTGACTGGACCGAGCTAGCCTCGCGCCGCCCGTTGGGGGCGTCGCATAGCGTAACAACCATTTGCCGTTAGCCAAAGGGGGCAAACGACAAACCGAGCTGCCCGCGTGCTCCTCCCCGGGCTGCGGGTTCCCGGGGAGACACAGTTCATCCCGGTCAAGGCCGGGGAAAGTGCGGTGGGACATAACAGTTGTCGCCACCCGCCTACAGACAGACGGACTGTCCGAGGGATCTTTTCCCGGGCTGAGGATAGCCCGGGAGGTAAGCCACGCCCCGGCAGGGACTCAGGGGGACGCGGTTGATCTGGTCAAGCCCGAGGAAGCCCCTGGCGGGCTAGCCGCTTCCTTTAGTACGGCCAGAGGCGGTCTTTTGGACCTTCTGTATTTGCGGTGGGCTGGTACGGAATCAGCCCAAGGCCCATCTTATGGTGGGCCGCTTATCAATCACCAACAATCAGTATGGAGAAAATTGGCAAGTTAAGAAGCATGATTTAGATGCTAATATAATTTATAGCACTAGGGTCAAATGCCACATGGTAGACTGGCAATTGGTGATGAAGAAATCAGTCGGAAGGAAAAGGTTTCTTTAAAATCAAGAAAAAGGAGTGCGCCATATGCAAGTAAATCTCCTAGAGAGATATATCTAGAAGGCCAGGTCATCCAACTACACACACACACACAGAGAGAGAGAGAGAGAGAGAGAGAGAGAGAAAGAGAAGAAAGAAAGAGAGGAGGTCGTGTTACGTCGGATGGAAAATGTCCTGAGGGTAATTTTTTATCTAGATTAAATTTACAAATATAAGCATTCATGTGACTCATTTTGGAGTTGATGCAGGCATTGGCTGCACAAAGAGGATTGGATTATGATACATTTGCACATGCATTGGTATTACAAACTGCACCAAACAATATTTGTCTATTACATGACAAAGTTTTAATTTATTTTGATTATTATTTTGTTCTATGTTTCATAGGATACTTCTGGTTCAAATGTTCTTACAGAAGGACAAGATAGGAGCAACAATGCAAGGTCAGTGACACGTTTTTTAATTTTGAAAACATAGGAAAAATATTGTTGATGGTGTTTGCTACTTATATTGATTAATATGCTCTCCTTTATTTTAGAACACTTTTGGTCAACAAGGAATCAGCCACAACCTTGGAGAAATGGGTGGCGATGACACTAGTGGTGATTACAGCATGGGAGAAAGTGAGGGGGAGGAGGTTGACATGGAAGGTGGTATCAACAACGATTAGCGCTGCTAAAGCTCAAGGGCTGCCAATATTGTAGCATGATTAAGCTAGAGTTTTAGTTTCATTCTTCGTTTCACTATTTTGAATAATTTGCTATCAGTCAAGGACATGTGTTACCATGCACGTTTGTATTGTTGGATGATAAATATTATGGTTTTCTTAGATGAAATACCGATATGGGAGGAATATTTATGGCATATGTTTATACTTGATGGGTATAACTAATTATATTTAGCTTTGTACATGAATTTGCATCGCAATTCACAATCCGAAATGCTTTGGAATGCATTTTGATTTTGGAAACTCATTTTCGAGTGTCTCTATATAATTTACCGAGCGTTTAATGGTTCTCGGATTAATGTCTCACCAAGGGTTACTAATGGGTAGGGATGAAAACGGATCGGATACGGACGGATATTGCCTCTACCATATCCTTCCATATTATTTTACCTCGGATTCGGAATCGGATAGTCTGAAAACGAATCGAATACTTAATCGGATTCGAATACTAATGAAATGGATACATACCGGAGTCGGATAATAACTGGAAACGAAAACGAATATTTAGTCGAGTAATACGCCGTAAAACCCATGAAGCGCATAGTCCGCAAACATACATATTAAGTTAAAATGCATGGACATAAGCACAAGCACAAGTATTAACTTAGAATATTAAAGTGCTGGAGGGATGCAGGAGGCGAGGCGGCAGGTCGGAGGAGGCAGGGTGGTGTGGCGGCCGGCGAGATGGAGGGCAGGGCGCCGGCGGGATGGAGGCCGGCGGGATGGAGGCTGGAGGGGCGGCGCGGGATGGAGGTGGGGCGGCGGCCGGCGGCTGGCGGCTAGCGGCTAGCGGGATGGAGGCTGGGCGGCGGGTTGCGGGATGAAGGAGCCGGCGGTTGGAGGCGAGGCGGCGGCGGGATGGAGGCGGGACGGCGGCTGGCGGCGGGCGTGGTGGTGGCCGGAGGCCCAGAGCTAACCCTAGCACGGGGTCACAGTGGCGCCTGTGGCGAACTGGCGGCTGGAGGGAGGTGGAAGCCTCTGGGGGCTGGGACATGGGTGGCTGGGGCCTGGGTGCATAGGGCCTGGGTCCAGTGCAAACAGATGGGCCTGCTGGGCCAAGTCATTCACTCACTTGGGCAAGTATCCGAATAAGTATCCGTTTTCTATTTTTATCCGGATATCCGAATCCGCTCCATATCCGTCGGATATCATAGATATTATATCCGCTCCGTATCCGACCTCCTCTATCCGGATAATTATCCGAATCCGCTCCGTTTCCGTCGGATATTTAAATTTTCTACCGTTTTCTAAAATACGGATGTCGAATACGGATACGGTCCGGATATTTTCCGCTCCGTTTTCATCCCTACTAATGGGCGATGGTTTAGCGAACCTCATGGTAAAAGTTTTTCCCGATGGTTGTGCAAACCGTCATTAACAATGTAATTAACCGAGTGTAAATAATTAACCAATGGTTTTATAGAACACATGACAGTACACTTGCCGATAGTTATGTCAACTGTCACGAATGCAATGTGTGAGCGTTTCCATTTACCGAAGGTTTCGCAAAAACCATCACAAATTAAATCACCGACGGGGTTTTAAAACCTTCACCCATGTTATACACGAGTGTTCATATTAACCAACGGTTTATCAGACCTCTCACTAATGTGCATCAAATACCGAGTGCCATAAGTACCATCGCTAATTAAATTGCCGAAAGTTCCCTCGGGAATCATACCATTTCCCCACAACGTGTGGCCGAGGGGGAATGGCCGACGGTGCACAACCATTTCAGAAAATTTTTTTACTAATAACCGACAGTTTTCCACCCTCGGAAAAAGTTAGGAATCTAGTAGCCTTCCCCAAGCACAACTATTTCGAAGATTTTTACCGAACAGCGGCCAATACTCCACTGCCCCAATTCCGACGCCTCCATCGTTCTTATCCAGAGCTTGAAGAAGAAGCAACGGAGCTACGTGAAGAGCCCCGAAGACTCCCAAAGCACCATTTCTTCAAATTGCACCAACGGAGCTACCTTCACCAGAGTAATGGCATCCCTCTTGACCATGGCGGTCCCAGACCGTTTCTGCTATGCGGATGGCAGAAGCCATCGCTTCCGCCGTGCTAGTTAGCGGAAGCACCGCTTCCACCATCCCAGGTGGCCTTCGCCGTCCCGCATGGCGGAAAAGAGCTCAAATCCCCAATATTGAAAAGATTTGATATACCTTTCGAATTTCGATTTATTTGTGTATTATTATACCAATAAATCCCATGACTAGGGATGGCAATTGGGTCTATATCTCCATGTCCAACTATTGAGGATCCAGACCCGAGGCACAACAATCCTATCTAGACCTGAGCCTAGGACCTTTCACGAGTTCAAGTTTGAACGGGACCTGAATCCAGCAGTACCCAAAATCCGATGGGTACCCATCGGATCAAACCTAGCATTCATAGTTGGCTGGATCTTAGAGATTGAAATAGTGGGACTCGCCATCGTCATCGAAGAGGTCGTGCCAGGATGTGGCTGTCATCGTCGAAGAGGCCTCGCCGGGAGGATAGTGCAACCACATAGACATAGATATCAAAAAGAGGGATAGAGATAGGGATGAAATGGATTAGAAACCACTTATATTGTATTTGATCCATATAGTTTTATCGGATATGGATTCGGACACGGATAGTACTTGATACAAATATGGATACGAATAATGTCAATTACAAATACGGGACAGACACATAAACTCTCTCTCTCGGATAATATGCGACAACATATAATAGAGAAATAAACATATAAAAACACATTTAGTTATCTCTTTGTGTATCAACTTTATGGATCATAGTCATGAAATTGCTGGTATGTAAGTATTGTACCCGATAAAGAAAAAAAAAACATATACATCTAGTCATGATAAGCGTTAGTCATTCATCCTAAAGAAGTATAATGGAGATGGTTTGTAGATGAATTTCACTGTTCAGATGATATCCATTGAATATTATCCAAGAAAAGCTCGGATAATATTCATCGAATATTATTTGTATCCGTATTGTATCCGTCTAGGTGGATTCGGATGTGCATAACATTATCCAAATCACTATCCGAATTAGTTCAATGGTCAGACGGTCAGAAATTATCCGTACCATTTCATCCCTAGATAGAGACGAGGGAGAGATGAAGGGAAGCATATCTCAAAGAGAGAGATAGAGAAGGGGGAGAGAGGGAGGAGAGGTCGTCGGCTGAATGGGCACGTCGTGGAGATGGAGCCATCATCGAATCCATGCTTGTTGCCATGGAATTTGGTTGCCGAAGCTGCGAAGATGGAGCTGCCGCCACTTAATTTGCACCAAAGCGTAGAGGATCCATCGTTGTCGAGGATGTGTGACGGCTACTGACACATACATGGGCCGCGTCATCGCTATTTGGGGGTGGAGTGATTGAGATGCCAAGATGGGGAGGGGATCTTACCATGGAGGAGCAGGAGTGATAGGGAGAGAGGGGAAGGAGCGGGAGGGAGAGGAGTGGCAGCAACAACTAATTAGAAGGATAAAGTGGGAGTGGATGGCCGCGTGGAGGGAACTAAGCTGAGGTGAGTGGATGGGCTGAATTGAGGGTTGTGAAAAGGCTTTTTTGTTCATTTGCTAATTATTTTGGGTACCATTGATACTCATGGGTCTAAAATAAGATCTGAAGCTGGACCCAAGTCTGAAACAAAATACCCATGAATCCAAAATAAGACCGGGTGGGGTTTGGTTGCAGGATGAAATCCTAGCACAGGTCAAAGAGTTCCCTTGTAGGTATCTCGGTCTGCCATTGAAGCCAACTAAAATAAAGAAGCAGGAGGAGATGAATCTTGTTGAGAAGGTCAGGCGCAGGCTTGCGACTTGGAAGGCCAAGCTCCTATCTAAGGAAGGCCGCCTGGTCCTCGTCAACTCCGTGTTAATTTCGTTGATTGTTTATCACATCATGGCCTTTGAGCTAAGCAAGTGGGCAATTAGAAAGATTGATAAAACACTACCAGGGAAAGGAGCTGTACAAGCGGTTGGTAATGCCTTCCGCGACTGATGCCTGGCGAAGCATCACAAGCGGTTCCTATAACCGCTTGTAATGGTGTCAAAAAAAGGCAAATAATATTGGGGGAGGTGGGATTTGAACCCAGGACCTCATGACTCACACCTCACCCAGCTAGCCAACCCACCCACGCGTGATATCCAATGAGATAGGGGAAGCTTTCCTTTTATTTATTCGAAAATGGATCCTCTAGAAGCAGTTGGGGCTATTAAACAACTTATAAAGGCAAGCATCCTAAGCGGTTTGTGTGCCCAACCGCTTCTAGAGCTCTAGCAGCAGTTGGGGACACAAACCGCTTAAGATTCTTGGTCTTTAGAAGGGGTTCGTGCCCCCAACCGCTTATAGAGGTCCACTCCTGGCTTGGTGCTAGTTTGGGGCTATTAAACCGCTTGTAAAAGTCTGCTCCTTTTTTTCCAACCGCTTAGGAAAGTCAGTTCCTTGGTAGTGAAATTAGGCGGGCTTTCCTATGGACTGGAGAAGAAAACTGTCATGGCGGAAATTGTTTAGTTAACTGGGCGTCGGTATGCAGGCCAAAGGAGTTGGGGGGGGCTGGCGTCAAGGATATCGACCGTTTTGCCCGTGCTTTGCGTCTACGGTGGCTATGGCATGCTTGGGTCTGCCCGCCAAAGCCTTGGGCTAGGGCAACACCTCCATCCCCAACAATGGATATCATGCTGTTTCGGGCGGCGACTGAGCTCACCTTGGGGGATGGATCCACGGCCTCTTTTTGGACCTCACCTTGGTTAGATGATTCCTCTCCAAGCGAGGTTGCACCGCTTTGCTATAGGCTTGCAAAGAGAGATGATATTTCACTAAAGGAGGCGCTTACGGACGGCCGATGGATGATACCGTTAAGGAAAATCTCTACGTCGGAGCAGGTCCGCGAATTCATCATGCTTTGGTCAGGTGTGCAACGGACTGATTTGCTTCCTGGGGCAGCTGATTCCGTCCGCTGGAAATTCACTGCTTCAGGTTTGTACACAGCCAGATCTGCATACTCTTTGCAGTTCATCGGCTCTTCATAGGATCATGATTTCACGCGCATTTGGATTGCTAAAGTGCAAAGGAAATATCGTTTCTTTTTTTGGGTGCTACTCCGGGGGAGGTTATACACCGCGGTTGGCCATGTAACACCACATGCGCTCTTTGTGGTCAAAGGGATGAAACCCATAAGCACCTTGTCGGTATAATAAATATCGGGGTATGAAGAGTCCTGGAGAAGACCGGGCGAGGGCCCCACACGTCAGGCGGGCGAGCAGGCCCCAGCGTGTGGGCGAGCCCCTCAAGCGCCGGGCGAGGGCCCCACACGTCAGGCGGGCGAGCAGACCCCAGCGTGTGGGGCGGGCTAGAGGCTTCCTTTAGTACGGCCAGGGGTGGCCTTTTGGACCTTCTGAATGCGTGGTGCGCCGGTGCGAAATAAGCCCAAGGCCCGTCTCGGGATGGGTCGCTTATCAATCACTAACACGCGCCTATCTCTGCTTTAGCGGCGGTGCCCTTGTCTCATTCCGGGGCTCCGTCCTGTCTGTGGCCTGCAAAGAGAAGCTGGTATGGTTAGTACTGGACACGTGTTCGTCTTGGAATGCCGATACGGGGAAGCAGGCTACGCAGGGAGAAAGCACTTTCCCTTTATCCCCAATATAGCATTGACTGGACCGAGCCAGCCCTGCGCCACCCGTTGGGGGCGTTGCGTAGCGTGGCAGCTGTTGCCATCTGCCCAAGAGAGCAAACGACAAGGTGAGCTGTCCGCGTGCTTCTCCCCGGGCCGCGGATCCCCGGGGCGGTGTAGTTCTTCCCGATCAAGGCCGAGGAAAGTGTGGTGGGACATGACAGCTGTCGCCACCTGCCCAGGGACAGGCGGACTGTCCGTGGGCCCCTCCTCCGGGCTAAGAATAGCCCGGGCGGTGCGCGTTGCTTGCTAGGGGCGCAATGGACTTGGTCAAGCCCGGGGAAGACCCTGGCGGGCTAAACGCTTCCTTTGGTACTGCCAAGGGTGGCCTTTTTAGTTTCCCTTATACGCGCGGTGGGCCGGTACGGAATCGGCCCAAGACCCATCTCGGGGTGGGCCTCTCACGAATCACCAACAGCTATCTATTGGTCTTTTATACACCCTTTTTATTCAATAGGCTGCAAACTACGAGAAATTTTTAGGGCTTGATATTTTTGGTGTTTGATCGTACCCGCTAGACTAGACAAGACTCGGCAGGATATTTACAAGAGGGAGAACCTGTGGGCCTTCAAATGAAGCTCTTAAAATCGTGAATGACACCAACTTGATTGATGATTAAGGTTTATAGTTAAATCTTGCAGAGGAATGCTTAGCTTGAATTTGTGGTTCTCAATCCTCTTGGGCTCTCATCCCTTTTTTCTAAACCTAGCCCTTAGCCACTTCATTCATTTAAAAGCCTCAACCCTCTCACTAAGCAACTGAGCCCATTTTATATGGAGGACTACCCGGCACTACTTAGGGTTTTAGTCCACACGGGCTCACCCGAAACCCGTTAAGTCAAGTGACCATTACATGTCCTGCACGCCTCTCAGAGCAGTGTCTCCACCTTAACCTGATAGCCCGGTTAGGCCTAGCTTAGCGCCTAAGGTTGCCCAAAAGCTACGGACTACTCTGGAACCTTCTTGTATCGTCCATGGTTTTGCAAAAACGCCTTCCATATGGTCATCGAGCCTGTCACGCGTCCAACACCCCTTGGACCGCTTCCGTCCACGCACCTTGGAAACCTTGATGCCCAACCATCTTAATTTGTTCACATGCCTAAACCAGTTCCGATCAACCCGCGTGACCCTCGATCACCTGGACCGTGGATCCATCCACCTCCTCGGGCCCGTCACGGTCCTGTCACCGGCGTTGTTCCACTCCGAGTGACATGCACACCAATAGACAAGTACACATATACCGGACCCAAGTATCTCTCAACTTGATCCACATTAGTTCCAAAACTATCTGCAAATTAGTCCACATAATATTCAAGAATTTGATTCAAAAACATATCAGACTATCCGATATAAAACATCGGACTATTCGATATATTTTAATAGAGACCTCCAAATTGGACACAATATCGGACAATCTGGCTAACATCAGACTATCCGATATGAGGCATAGACATCGGATACTCTGATATTTTCTAGACAGTGACAGTATTTTCTAGTTTTGATGGTCTTTATGTGCTTGAAAAATTAAGTGTTATATATGAAAGTTGTAGAGAATTTCGTTGCGCATCTTTTTCATGTTATGAAATTTTCAATTGGAGCGAAGGGAAAAATCATAGAAATTTATGAACACTTTAAGATCCTTACAAAGATACACTCAAACATCTATTAAATCAAAAAATCATTTCAATTACGTACTCATCACACACAAAATTTGATGCACATGGTCTCTCAGAAACGTAAGCTATAGTTGTAAGCAACTACGGTATACACGTTGCCATCAAACTAGAAAGCTAGCGGAATGAAATACTGAATAATTTAGTTCTGGCATCGCATATCCCGTGGACGCACTGTTGATTAGTTTTTAGCGACAGGGAGGCTGTTTGGCGTGACCGGGCAGGGACGTCATTAGCACACCATCATTGCCGAATGCCGAGGGGCAAACGTTAATGGGCTCATTTCTTAAATACTCCAATCAATTAGTGGAGTAAAAAACAGACAAAAACATGCATATTTCATGTCGCGCGATAGATGCAAGGGTGCGGTCATTATCCGAATGCAGCACGGCCACATGGCCGATGATGGCACGATAGAAAATGACCTGAATGAACTTGATCACCGAATCAACTTTTCAGTGAGATTTTCACACGATGCTGTCAACAAACAACAGTTTGGTGCCTGAGCTCCAAGTGTCGATTAATTGCTATGGTGCAATAATCGATCGTATCGCCGTGGATAAGAAATATCGCTCGAAGAATTTTCATAGTCATCTCCGAATATTTTTGATTTTATTTTTCTATGATATATCTTTCTATATGAAAATTGGTTATTTACGATGTACGATGAAATATCACCCGAATTTAAAATTCAAGATTGTGAAAGAAGAGTAGGAATCTTGATTTTTTGGTCGATTAAAAAATATGGGGGAGGGGTGATCAAATTCTAAATAGGTCAATATTGCCACGACATTTACCAATTTCCGAGCGCGTATCCAAATTTGGTAGGCCAAATGTTAATTTTCATGCGATCATTTTAGGACGACGGAAATCACAATCACCGGAACATTGGATTTCGATCATCAATGTGGTTTTGGCCAGAAGATTATATGAGGTACCTTTGGTTCACGGTTCGGTTTAAATTTTTTTAAGACACACACACTAAATGATCTGTGTAAATACGACGGAACAAAATCAAACCAAACACGAGTGAGAGAAGACCCATGCATATAATATACTGCTTGCTCGCTAGCAGTTGAGCAGCAGGGACAAGATCGATGCTCAGATGAGATGGATTGATGCCGCACATGACAAAGACAAAGCAGTAAACGAGAGCCGCCATCTGACGGCCGGTTAAAAACGGCCGGACGGCAACGCCGCCAGCGTTCGCGGCCGCCGGAATTACCGGTCGCCGTTTCACACTATTTAATTTACCTCGACGCCGAGAAACCGCGTCCGGGACTCCGGGTGGGGGGCGAATAGATTTTTTGGCTGCGTCCACGTCGTTGAACCGGTCGTGTCTTCGTCGTCGTGCTGCCTTGGGTGCCGTCCACTTGGAACTCCGATCTCACAGCATTGCGGTTCTGTATATTTCATTCGATCTCTATATCAATATTCGTTTTCTATATTTTCATCATCTCCAACAGGGCCTCTATTTTCGAAAAGATATAGAGATTTTAAAGGGAGTTTCTAAATTTAGAGACTTTACTGGATGGAAATAGAGACTCAAACCATCTGTAATGGGAAGTATATCATAGTATTTTACAAATCGGTTAAGAGAACCTGATAGAGATGACACGACCCAATCATGCGTGCTGTCCTGCCTGTAGGTTGCATATGCATATATTATATGAAACCATATATGATTCTAGGTGCTCAATTCGTCGAATTAACACCTGTGGATTAGGGAGAACTAAAATCAATTTGGTTGCATATACAAGGTATAGACCTAGCCTTATGCACGAGTGTCTCAAGATCGAGCAAAGCTAGCTCCACGAAAACTTAAATGCAGCTGCTTGTTTCATGCTCGATGGATAGCTAGCTCCACACGAATAAGCGGTGGATGAACAGCAAGTGATCTTCGCAGCAGTCTCGCCCAAATTTTTTGGCACTAAACATGCCTTTTGATCGTGATGGAATCCTCGTGTTGCAATACTAACTAAGTTGAACAGGTCGCACGTACGGCTCAATTGGAGGTCCCTGGCCTCGATCCATAGCTGGTTGCTGTCACCATTTTAATGACAGAGAAATCCATCCTCTTTTTGGTGTCTCGTTCTTTCGGCCTTTGACCAAATAATGGAGCAACCGCATGCAGCCGCGTTATAAGATGCGCAAAAACAAATTTTGGATCCATCATTTATCTCCAACAAGTGGCCGTCAGTGATCTCTTGCCTATTTGGTGTGAGCTAGAGTGGTGCCCCGTTCGGATGATTGGGATGGAATGGACAATGGTCCACAGCATGTATGAATGGAAGAAATATGCGGTGGATTTAAAACAAAATATTCTCATGCATTACATACTCCTACATCATCCACATAAAATAAAATTATGAAAATGGTATGTTACTGCCGTCCGAAACGCCCAAACGAACTTGCTATTGCGAGCAAGTCATGTATGATCATTAAAATGTTTCGATACATGTACATATGATCAGGGACGGAGCCAGGATTTCATCACGAGGGGCTAATACATAACAAACTAATTTTGCAGTATGATCCTATTATTGTATTGAAAGTGAGCTATTTGCAAAAAAAATGTTTCGTATAAATATTGTTATGTCATGTAATAAATCAATTCAAATATGCTATGGTAGAATGATAATACTATCGTACCTACTGGAGATTGTCATATATGGAGACACTTAACCGTGATCAAATGACACTTTTTTTTTGCATATTCATATGGCATTGAGTCAAGTTGTGGGTGGTGTGGCAAAAACTAAATAAATAGATTATATTTTATATATGTGTATGTGTATAGCAGTGTTATGCAATTCTTTAGAATAAAGGAAGATTACACATCAATAATACAATTATGTTCATATTGGACACGGTGATAACTAGCTAATAAAAATATTTGAAGTGTTTGAAAAGCAATATGAGCTACAATTAGTGAAGCCCTAAATGTATATAAGTGAAAGTCAAGAAGCGGTCTGCGAATTTTTGGTAAACTTATCGAAATATTGTACACTAACACTATTATTGATAATATGTATGGAAAGTATATTAATTCATAAATTAAATCATGTACTTTGAAAAGAAAACTTCAAAGAACTATGCTAGTATTATAAAATAAATTAGTTGAAAGAGTATGTTTAATCAATACTAGTAGCATACTTCTTAGAACTGAAATTAGTCATGTAAATTAATTATATGGGCTTAAATTTGATACAACATTCTATATACTACTTAGCATTGCACATAGATCATAGAGGGTCTACTTAGCATTGCACATGGATCATAGGGGGGCCAGGCCCCCCTGTCACCGCCACTGCGTATGATCATGTTTCAGTACATGTATGATCATGTTCAAGTAAGTCATTTGGATTCTTCGCGTAGGCAGATGCATCATGCATGGTGCATGCAAGTGGGACACACTCATCCATGGCTTTTGCACGGGGGCTAGGCGGTTGTGCCACAACGATTTTTGTTGCATGCCGTGACATTTGTTAATGGTCTTGTTTGTTTCAGGAAGGTTTTCTGAAAAAGTTGTGAACCCTCGAGACGTCTTGAAGAGTTTAAATAATTATGAATTTTTTTAAGAACTCTAAAAAAAATTTAAAACCACACAAAAATGAGTACAAAATATTACATTATTTAGCTTGTATAAAAATGATAAATTTTAATTTAATTTAATTTAAGCGGGAAAGAACCAAGCCAATTTCTACTTGCAGCGCGTTTTGCGCTGGCAGCACGGCCGTTGAACGTCTGACGAGTAGTGTGCTCCTTAACATTAACACATAATTCAAAAACCAGTATATCGATTTTATAAATGGTATTATCTAAGTTCATTGTGCATCTAGATAAACTACTTCCATGCATTATCTACTTTAGATTAGTTCAAACAAATGAATAAAAATATAACTAAAATAAAAGGAAATTCTGGTTTTTTTGGAAATGGGATTAGGAAACAATTTATGTGTGAGGATGTGATAGTGAGAACGACAGAGAGTGCATTTTAACTTTTGAAGAAAAATAAGAAGCTCTTATCTCATTCTTTCTGTCCTACCAAAAACCAAAACCATGGGAAAAATTAACATTTCTTTGTAATATAGGCTATGCTTGGTTCGCAACCATAGATTGTCCTACCAAATTTTGGTGCACCCTCACAATTTGGCCACCATTTGGTTTGCATCCCTTAATTGGCGTGCCAACAGAAAAATTTGGCGTGCCATCAGAACTCAACTGCGAGCAATGCCATGGCAATAGAGGCCAAATAGGCCGCCGACGCCTTCTTGCCATTGCGCCGTTGCGCTTGTGGCCCGCTGGTCCACCGGCAGCTCCACGAATGATGACAACTTTCTTGATAGTCAGCTTGTTATTTGCAGTTGATTTTATAATTTTTTGATTTATGTATATATTTCATATAACGTTAAAATTGCATGAAATAAATATCATAATTCATCTAAATCCTAAGCAACTCATTGTTCGTAATTTTTTAAATTTTTTAAAAACTTAAAATTCAAATATTTGTTACCAAAATTATTAGTTTCTGATTTGTTTTGGGTTCTTTGCTTGTCGTTTGCATTATATAAATTTTATTTGAGTTTTTATGATTTTTTATTTGACAATGGAAACAATTGTTACATTTATTTTGACAACCAACCAAACATGCTACCTATCCTTACAAAAAATTTGGCACCGCCAATTTGGCTTTTATCCAAACAACAGATAAATTACCAACAAATGGTCATGCCTTCAATTGGTCATAGTCATTCATTAGCATGGTCATGGAGGGCCACGAACCAAACATGCCCATAAAGCTACAATGTTCCCTTTGTCCAGGCACAAAAATACTAAGAGAAATATAGAAAACTACACTTTTTTCTAAAATTCTTCTATTAAAAAAAATCAAAATATTTAATTTAACATCTCAGTAATATCTCGTTCCCTTTTGAGTATAATAGAGTAAAGCAAGAGAACTGATAGCAAATAAAAAGTTTGAAAGGCTTTCTACACTGCTTTGCATGCATGTGTTAAATCTTTCGCATCTGAGCTCCCCCCTTCCTCTCTCTTGCACACGAGCGATACCATGAGTTGCTCACCACCGTTATCCACGTACCATTAAGGATGTCTTCCCCTCTTGTCGTGAGCAGAGACTCTAAAATATTGTAACTTTGGATAGAGTATCTGATAGAGGAAAGAAATCTTTTAGAGTGCAGTATAAAATATGAAGAAAATTTGAAAGGAAGAATAGAGGGAGTAGCTAATAGTGAAATAAAGGATGAAAATGGAGGCTCTGAAATCTCCTCCCAATGTCGGGTCCTTCTTCTTTCCTTCCTGGTAGACTTCCTCACCTAGCACCTCTTTCTCTTCTCCGACAAATTTCGCTAGGGGTGTCAATAGCATATGAATTATTTGAATTATCTAGCGCTTGCATCCCTATCCATATCTAATTATCTGCATTAATACCATTAATTACTAATTTACTATGCGTGTTAGTATCCACAATAGTTTTCCAGCATACAACGCAGTGTGCACTTTTGTCCGTGGTCAACCCTCCAGATGTTTAAATTAACCAAATGATCAATGATTTAAATTAGACCTCTAGCTCTAGAAGGTTCATCATTGTGTGTCTGGGGGTAAAGATCACCTAATAATTATGGGCGGAGGTGGAGCCGTAAATCCGTACGCGGCGGCGAGATAAAAGTTACTCCACGAGAGAGTGACTGCAAACCGGCCGGTCAGCGCCGGCACACGCAACTGGCAGGTGAGACGTGAAAGCAAGTCACTAATTCCTTTGGTTTTTCTCTAATCCGTCATCGGAGGAAGAGAATATATCTGCAGGTTGGAACGTCGGAGGCATTCACACCTGATCAAAAACGAATTTTTTAAAATAAAAACGAAATTTTTAAGTTTTGGAAGGAAATAAAAACGGTATCCTCTATGATTATCTCGTGGGTCAGCAAGATGTTTGTGACAGCAATCAGCAGGTGAGCCATGAATTGCTGGGGAAGCAAGCCTCTTCCTTAATTCCTTTGGAATTTCTCTAATCCGGCATCGGAGGAAGATAATGGAGTACTATGTGTCTGCACTCTGCAGGTTGGCACGGCGGAGACATTCACACCTGATCAAAGAACGAATTTTTAACATTTTTTAGTAAAACGAGAAATTTTAAATTGAGAAGAGGAACAATAAAGCGCTATCCTATATGATCAATGGATCTTCTCGTGGGTCAGCAAGATGTTATTGACCGAAGGCCGGAAGCGATGGATGGATGCTTCCTCTTCGTCCTATGTTGCTGTCACACTACTGTGAGCCGCCTCGCCCTCGCAGTGTGGCAGCTGAGCTGAGCGAAGCAAAAGCAGAGGAGAAGAAGCCCGGAAGGAGGCGGCCGGCCGGCCGGCCGGCCACCCGGCATGCGGGCGCGGCCACTGGGCAGCCACCGCGTCGCTCTCCGACAGCTCCGGGGCGACAGCGCCACCATCACCAGCACAAGAGCCCGAGGAGGAAGACGACCTGCCCTGCCCATCAGGCAACCATGCTCTTGCTCATCAACAAGTACCTCTCCAGGACCAAGGCCCCCGCCCATGCCGCCGACGACATGGCGCCGCCGCAGCCGAACGGGACTGCAGGGAGGGAGAGGCAGCACATGTGCCTGCCCGGCTGCGTGCCGGTGCCTGTGCGCGCCAAGCGGGCGGCGGCGGCGGTTACGACGACGACGACGACGACGACGACGGCGAGGGCGTCGCGCCACACCTTCGTGAGATCGGCGGCGCAGGGGGTGCTCCCGGGGGCGCAGTTCACCAACCACGAGTCCCTCCCGCCGCTCGCCGACGCGTACTCGGAGTTCGCCGCCGCGTTCCCGCAGTACGCCGGGCTGGCGCTGGCCGACGCCATCAGGGCCGACGAGTACGGCCACCTGAACCGCCACGTCTGCCTCGACTACACCGGCATGAACCTCTTCTCCCACGCGCAGATGAGCTCGTCCCTGCCGTCGACGTCCTCAGCGCCGCCGCCGGCGGAGGCGGCGGCGTGGCAGCCGCCCTTCTTCGACATCGCGTACAAGTCGACGAGCCTGCGCACGCAGCTGCAATGCGGGGACGCGGCGGCGGCGGGGGGCATCGGCCCCGCCGTGACGCGGCGCATCATGGCGTCGCTCAAGATCCCCGCGGAGGAGTACAGCATGGTGTGCACGGCGAACCGGACCACCGCCTTCCGGCTCCTCGCCGAGTCCTACTCCTTCAGCCCCGGGCGGAAGCTGCTCGCCGTGTACGACTACGAGAGCGAGGCGGTGGGCGCCATGGCCGAGAGCGCGCGCCGCCGCGGCGCCGACGTGATGCACGCGAGCTTCGCGTGGCCGAGCCTGCGCGTCCACGCCGCCGACCTCCGCAAGAAGCTGCTCCGGGGGCGGCGGCCCGGCCGCGGCGGCGGCGAGCGGCGCCGCCGCGGGCTCTTCGTCTTCCCGCTGGTGTCGCGGATGACGGGGGCGAGGTACCCGTACCTGTGGATGAGCGCGGCGCAGGAGCAGGGGTGGCACGTGGCGCTGGACGCCTGCGCGTTGGGCGCCAAGGACCTCGACACCCTCGGCCTCTCCCTCCTCCGCCCCGACTTCATCGTCTGCAACTTCTTCAAGGTCGTCGGCGAGAACCCCTCGGGATTCGCGGGGCTCTTCGTCAAGAAGGCCAGCCTCGCCGCGCTCGAGCGCTCCGTCATCGCCCGCAGCATCGGCATCGTCAGCATCGTCCCCGCGCGACGCTGGTCGCTCAACGACGCCGGCGGCTACTCCACCGAGCTCGAGAGCACGCCCAACCTCGCCGAGCCGCCGCCAGCCGACGACGTCGACACTACCAGCTCTTTCTCCGGCCCGCTCAGCGCCGCCGCCGTCGCTAGCACGACCGCGCCGCAGAACGGCGACACGTCGGAGATCCGCGAGGTGGACTCCCCGCCCGCGCACGACGAAGGGACTCCGCCGCCGCCGCCGCCGCCGCCGCCGCCGCCGGAGGGGAGCGTGGTGGCGGTGGAGTGCAGGGGGCTGGACCACGCGGACGCGCTGGGGCTGATCGGCATCGGGAACCGGCTGCGGTGCATCAGCAACTGGCTGGTGGTGGCGATGCAGAAGCTGCGGCACCCGCACGCAGAGGCGGAGCACGGCGAGCCGCTGGTGCGGCTGTACGGGCCGCGCGTCAAGTTCGAGCGGGGGCCCTCGCTGGCGTTCAACGTCTACGACTGGAAGGGGGAGAAGGTGGCGCCACCGCTGGTGCAGAAGCTCGCCGACCGCCACCACATCTCCCTCACCTGCGGCTTCCTCTGCAACATCTGGTTCGCCGACAAGTACGACGCCGACAGGGCCGCCTTCCTCGAGCTCAGAAGTGGCGCCTCCCTGAGCGGCAGCGGCAGCGGAAAGAAGAAGGACGGCGGCGGCGGCGGCGATGTGGGGATCTACGTGGTGAACGCGTCGCTGGGGTTCTTGAGCAACTTCGAGGACGCGTACAGGCTGTGGGCGTTCGTGGCCAAGTTCCTGGACGCCGACTTCGTGGAGAAGGAGAGGTGGAGATACACGGCGCTGAACCAGAAGACCGTGGAGGTGTAGGCCGCCATGCCGTCAGCTCCAGCCTCCAGCCACCACACACGCCATTGGTACAGTATAGTTGAGCTCACTGCTTCACTGCTCGCCATTCTTTTCGGATCAGCCCCGCCTTGTCACCTGAGAGCTGATCCTTCCATTCTTTGTGAGAGTATAATATAGGTCATGCTTCTGTCAGTTATGTGTTTAAAACTGTAAAATGTGCAGACTTTGCTAGTCTGCTTCATTTTAGAAAACAGAGTGATGATTATATGTTTCCTACACACAAGAACCGCATTGGCACCTCCAAGATAGTTTTTTTTTATATATACTTCATTCGGCATACAAAAAGATATAAAGCAAATTTTCGGTCAGGAAAAAGGAGAGCCAAAAGATGTTGAAATGCTTAATGCATCATGAAAAACAATTCACTGGTAATATCAGGAGCAACAAAACATCCGCTTGGATGTTGTCACTTGTCAGTTCTCAGTAACAACAAAGCAATCAAATAACATGATTAACAAGTTAAAGAGAAATGGTACGAGTCCTAGAAATTGTTCCTGTTCCGCTCAATACAAAAATAAGATAAGGGGGACTAAGGAGAAATAGCTTCATAAACATAATGGATTATTTGAAAGATAGCTAGACTGGGCGTTCTAAACATACATACACCGAACTGAACAAGAACGATGGCTTATAATGCAGGTGTGAACTAACAGCATTTTTGGCACGCCATTAGTGACCATTTGCAATGCCGTTGCTGCGGTGGGATTTGCCTCCAACAATGCCATCGGATGCTTTCTTGTCATAGAACCTCCTGTACATGGAATCAACCTTGGTAAGGTAGAATGTTCCTGGTGGCAGCAAGCTAGCGTCTTTGCTTGTTTCAAAGTCTTTTGCTCCATAACGGTGCTCCATCAGCTTCAATGTCTCGACGAACTTCTCGGGTGAAGTCTATTAACATGTGGAATAAATCAGCCTTGTATAGATAAATTACATGGAGGAACGGGCCACTAAAAACGGAAGTTGGGGGCATTTGTATCCTAGATATCAAGGGTCTTCCGTCACATTAGCAAGGAATTGCATGATATCATGCAATCTGCAGTTGAATAAGAATGTAGAGTACTGACAATAGTATGTGGCTATCATAAGAAAAAGTCAATCAAATGAGTGTCAAGTAAAAGCAAACAGATCGCCATTTTCTTGACGCTAAGTTCTGCATATCCATACCTTGATTTCTTTAGCGACAAATTCAAGTGTTAGGCCAATACACAGAATAAAAAAAAAATAGCATAAAATTCTTCTCTTTTGTTTACTAGGTTCAGAGAGTTTGTTGATGAGAAATTCTTCCTCTTTTGTCTACTAATTTCAGATTGATTGTTTACTTAAAAGTACATAAATACGGTATGCTTTTCTTTCATACCCAACCGCAACAAATAAAACCTCAAACAAATTAGTCACAACTCTTGAAAATCCAAGTTCCAGGGGTTCACCTACAAGTAACCATATAATGTAAAATACCCAAGGTTTCATCCTCCCAAACTCCTAAATATTTGACTTGTTCCTGCCAGTGATCAGCTGAAAGCTACTACTACCATGCCAACAGGAACACTTAAGATATGGACCAAAAACCTAGCAAGGCCATACCTCCTGTATACGACAAGTTACAGTTCTGATATGCTTTGATTCAGTGTCATATAATATAAAAAAAATCGTTTTCTATCTACAACAACAGACATGCAGAAGGCTGCGAGAATGAAGGACCATACCACATGTCTTGACTCAAGCTTTGCTGTCACATCAAGCACAGAAGCTATGTTTATTAAGCTAAAGGGATGCTGACCCTCGTGTAGTTTCAACGAAAACATGGTGGATGTCAATCCACTGCCATAAGAGAACATGACAATTCGTTGACCGGGCTGCAAAAGAAACAACAGTTAGCTACACGAATGAACAATAGATACACAGGCATACCAGTCAAAAAGATACACAGGCATACAATAAAGACACAAAGCTCACCACTCACCAGACTGTCATGCTTGTTGTAGATTACAGATGCCAACGCAGCATAAAGAGATGCAGTGTACATATTCCCAATTTGTTTTGGAAGCAAAGTTGACGGCTGAACTTTGATATCATACAGATGCTTTGCAACTTGTTGGGAGGTCTGAAAGTTTAATGAAAATGATTCAATATTTGCATCAGTAAAATAAAAAAAATTAAGCACTTCAAGAACTATTGTCCATGAAATGAGAAATAACCTTCTCCAAGTCACGACTTTGGTAGCTTTCTTCTTTAGTCAAATTTGCAAAAGGCTGAAGCCTCTCTTTAGCATCATTATCAACTGAGCTAATGTTGAAGAAAAGAAAACAAATAAGATAATTGACAAGTTTTGCCAATTGCCAAATAAAAATTGTAGCTTATAACCCCCAAAAGGTGGAAGTCTCCAAGAGCTTCAGAACATTATTTGGTTCAGATTAAAAGGCTATGTTCTAAGGAATAAGAACGGAGCCATAAAATGAAAATTACAGACCTGCAATTGCGCATGAAATCATTGAAGTAAAGGCGAGCAAAACTCTTTTGTACAAGCTGTGATAATGCAGAGGAACACTAATCATTCTCCAAAATTTGAACTTAAGTAAACAGAAAGGACAGAGCTAATCAACTGCACAAAGATATTTTATCTTCGTGGAACTGTGCAGTCACCGTACCTTGTTATATGGAGAATGGAACACACAATAATCTGCATCCAAAATTGAGAATTTTGCTCCCACTAGCTTCTCATACCTAATTTTGTGGTCAGAATGCATTAAGTCATTGCTTGAGAATGCCAAGATATTACAATTCAGGGGGTAAAAAATGGCAGTAGGCTCACTTTGTACAATACTGTCTATAACATGAATCCAAAGCCATCAGATAACATGTTTGAGATAGTTTTCCATCAACAACCTACAGTAGTTAACAAAATGGTAGTTAGTATACTATACTCTGAAATGGATATTTAAAATATGGTACGTGGGTGAAAGAATTGCTTATGAACATGCCAAAAGATAAGCACTAAATACGGTAATGCAAGTGATAGAATCCTAACCGGGTATTCACTTGCGAGATCGGGCTTGTAGAAATCGTAGACATGAGCCATGTGAGAAGCTCTGTATTTGCTTTCAAAAGAAATAGGGGCATTTGGACCAATAAGCATTGCAATAGCAGCAGCACCTCCAGTAGGCCGAGCTGGTCCTTCTGCATAAACCTGAGCATAATAATTACATAAGATGAGCCAGTGATTTAGTGCTGCACTGGGACAAAAGGGAGAGAAACTGAAACTAAAGTTCCAAAGATTGAAGGTGATATTGGGTAACAAACCGCGCTATCTGTGCAAACAACAAGACCATAGCGTCCATCCCAGGATTTACTTTCAACCCAATTCACACAGTTCAACAGTGCAGCTGTTCCGCCATAACATGCATTACTTGAGTCAACTCCTTCAATATCAGTATTGCCACTTTCCTATGTTTGCAACAAATGTTGGCAGTAACAGAACATTACGAGAGAATGAAAATAGAAGTAACAAAAGAAACACACTTTGAACACACTGCAATTCATATCTCAAACTAAAAAGAACAGGTATAAGATAAACAAATTTAAAACATACAGAGAAATATTAATATTGTCAGCGTGGGTTAGGTGGGGTGCAGATTTTGTAATTTACATAGTTGGGGGGACAAACCTCAAAAATTTGCATCAACCACGTTTTGATTGATTTGCTTTTGTCTATCACTGTCTCACTGCCAACCTCCAATCGGCCAATCAGCTTCGGATCAACATTGTACTTTTTTAGTAAGGACGTGACAACTGTCAAGCTGAAACAATTTTTGTTCTTGAGCAACCCCTTAGCAAATAGAGCGTTGCATGAAAAAATGTCTTTGAGATAATTGATAACTAAATTCCGTCCATTAGGATGTGTAATTACTATGAAAAAAGGGAATAAAAAGGGGACTTTTTTCCGGATCGCAAAAAGGGTTTGTACTGTACCTCATAGAGATCACATCTTCCAACTCGCTGCAAAAGGCCATGCAGTCTTGCCCAAGACCAATGGTGTATTTCCCCTTGCTGGCCCCATCATGGGCCTCCAAAGCCTCCTGCAGCCATTTCCACAGTGGCACAGTGCATCAACAATTCACTCTAGCAACATTGAACCAACACAACATAATGACCCTGCATTCCTCATAGGAAAAACCCATCAAATTCCATAGATCGCCACAACATATACAACATCTCACGTTATATTTGAGCTAAACCGGTTGGAATGTCTTCTAAAAAGAATTCACTGCTAATGGTTTGCAAATCTACACATCGACGGCGCGACGGATCAAGGCGTGAACCTTCGGCAACAATTCCACTCGCAGCGATCTCAGCCACCCCCAGAACCCAAAATCACTCCCCGTTCTGATCGACAGTACACCCCCACGGTAATTCCCCAAACAAAAACTAACCGCTTCCGAGTAAAAAACCATATATCAACCGTGATCTCGGGGCCTCGGATCAGTAGCGTTTGCAGCGGCCACGACGCGGCAGGAGATCAATGAGACAAAAAAAAAAGAGAGAGAGAGAGAGAGAGCAGCAAATCGAAGGGAGGAACAGCAACAGCCGCTCCGGCGAGAACCTCACCTGCTGGACGCAGGCGGGAGGGAAGTAGATGTCTATGGCGAGGATCCCGACGTCCTTGCGCTCCATCTCCGCCTCCGGGCTCGATCTCCCGGCGCTCCCAGCGTCTCGCGCCGTCGCACGGGACGACGCCTCGGTCGGTGGCGCGGAGGTGGCGCCGGCGGAGCTGTGTGATGCGGGAGATGAGAGCAGAGAGCTCGTGCGTGTCGTGTGTGCAAGTGACACCGCCGTGGTCGGGGAGCACGTCGCGGATGATGGTGGAAGCGGTCTTTGGCATTTGTGAGGCCAGCTGGGCTGGGCCAAGGGAGCACGAGGGGGGAAACTAATTTACAACTGTACACACGTCTGCAGTCTACAATATGTTCACATTTTTTTTCCCCTTTTCTTGTAAACAAGCCATGTCAGAGCTTGGGCTGAATTTGGGCTGAAATTTAGTTGGAGGATCGCGAGACGTTCTGATTCAACTTGGTTTCTAGTTTGGTTTGAGCTTGGCTCGTTGGCAAACGAGTTCAAGCCAGTTTCTTTTTTAGCTCGTTCGCTTTTGCAAACCCAAACTGAGCGCCCTGATTCGCTCGTGGCTCACCTGTATCTTATTCAACGGCCTAAAAAGCATTTTGTTTGGTTCATGGCCATAAGTTGCCATGCCAAATAATTGGCATGACCATCTCATGGCATGACCAAAACTTGCCAATTTTTTCATCGTTTGGATTGTAGCCAATTGAGGGCAGCCAAATATTGGTAAACTAGATGATATGTTTGGTTGATTACCAATTAAGAATATGCCAATTGTATTTGGTTTAAACTTAAATAAAATTAAATATTTTTTTATTTTTGTATAAGTCAAATGATATAATACTTTGTAGTCATTTTTGTGAGGTTCTAAATAGTCCTTCCTAGAATTCTTAAAATAAAATTTTCATACTATTTTGAACTCTCTAAGACGTCTTTCGAGGGGTCACAGCTTTTAGATTAAAGTTTGCGGCAACTTTCAACTCAAGTAAACAAGACCCATATGTACAAACATTTTTTCCCTTTTTGTAAACAAGTCAGGTTGGAGCTTGGGCTGAAATTGGGCTGAACTTAGTTTGAGGCTCGCGAGTAGTTCAGATTCAGCTTGCTTTTTTACTTTGGTTGATCTTGGCTCATTGGCAAATGAGCTCAAGCCAAGTTTCTTTTCCAGCTCCTTCGCTTTTGCAAGCCCAAACTAAGCTAGCCCTTGGTTCACTTGTGGCTCACGTGTATTTTGTTCAATGGCCTAAAAAACCCTTCGATGGCCCAAGCCTAATCCCTTGACCCCTTTTTCCCTCGTTTGTGGCCCAAGCCCACTCCCTTAATCCCTCGGTCCTCTCTCCCCTTATTCCATTCGCCCAATCCCCCGTCCCCCCACCCCTATTTGGTGAGGCCAGGGTTTCCCTCAACCTCACCAACACAATTTGTGGCGGCGGCGGTCCTCCCTCCCTCCCCTTATCTCTTGTCTTTGTTCGCCACTTGTCGTGCCTCCCCCTCCCCCTCATATTATATCGTCGTCCTCCCTATCTCCGCCACTGGAACAATACTACTCGGTCACTGGAACGAACTTGTGCCGAGCCTACACCTCAATGGATTTAACGAGTCCGAGCCGAACCAAGCATACCTCACTCAAAAACTAAAAAACTAGAATTAAAACCTTGCTCCTTTTTAGCTTACATTAAAATTAAAAACTACAATAAAAAGTTATCATTTTATACAAACTCCAACATCATAACATTTCATAGCTATTTCTGCAAGGTGTTAGAAAATGTTAAGATTTATTGTTTCTAAATTGTTTTGCCAAAACTAGGCTAATAAATACATTTCCATAAATTGTCTTAAGCTCTCCCTGTACACATTTGCATAATTCCGGACTTACGAGTACAATTTGACAATTTGTACTCACCCTCCTTTTTCTCCTCTCCCTTTTCAAAATTTCAACAGCTGGTTTATCCGAGTATGGCCCGCCGTCCGAGGAGGACCAGGATTACGACGAGGAGGCGTTCTCTGAGGAAGACTATGAAGATTAGGGTTACGCGTTCCTACAGCCTTCGTGCCTATGGGATGAATAACATTCTAGATGTTGTATTAGGCCTGTATCGCTGTGTACTCTGAATTGCGGCCTGATAGCCGTTGTTTTTGTTTGTACTGGACTAAGTTCCCTTTGTAATAATCAGATCGTTGGCAATATTCCTTTTCTGTATAACTGTGTGTACTAACCATGATAGTTGGGACTAGTACGTGATTACGCAGGTGGAATCCGATCTTGTAAATCGGGTGCCGACAGGCGGTCCTCTCTCCCTCCCTTTATCGCTTGTCTTTGTTCGCCACTTTCCCTGCCTCCCCCTCCCCCTCATATTATATTGTTGTCCTCCCTATCTCCGCCACTGGAACGATACCCCAACTCGGTCACTAGAGCGAGTTTGTGCCAAGCCTTCACCTCAATGGTTTGAACGAGCCCGAGCTGAACCAGGCATTCCTCACTCAAAAACTAAAATTAAAACCTTGTTTTTTTAGCTTACATTTAAATTTAAAACTAAAATAAAAAAGTTATCATTTTTATACAACTCCAGCATCGTAACATTTCATAGCTATTTTTCTGCGAGGTGTTTAGGGCTTGTTCTTTTGAGCTGATTTGAACAGATGAACAGCCGAACGGTTGAAATGACTAAATTTCGAGAGCTTCTCGATGTAGTCTCGAGATTCGGATCCATTTCGTTTGACTTAGCTTTTTAAAGCATTATGACCCATCGTCAAAACAACGAAAAACGGACTCAAAAACTCAATACGTATGTCTTTTCAAAATGTAGATAACTCGTTAAGCTGTTAAGCCGCTAAGCTAAAAAGAATGGGGCCTTAATGTTTCTCTTTAAAGCTCGTATAGACTATTCTTCGTTAATTTTCTCTTATGATAGCATAACGATCATTATTTTATTTTGGGTTTTTTTTTTGTTAGAGCTGTGTCCTGACCGAGCCGGTCCCGCTCCCAGTCCCCACCGTGCCCCTGCATGGGGGGCTCACTTGTCATTTAAAGTGCCCACGTTCTTTTTTTCTTATTTTACTGGTCCATTTCTTTCAAAAGGCTCGGGGGCAGCTGGGAATCACGAGTCAGGCACGGACGCGAATCTTAAGGCCACGCTAATTAATCCATGCACTAATCCAAATGCCCCCCTAATAATACCGCTTAATTGATCATTAATGGCTCGCAAATTTGACCACTAGTATTTGCGGGGCCACGGGATCAGGAGGTGCCAGGAAACGACAACGCGCCCTGGGCCGTCGGATCGGCTGCGGCGCCCGGCTGAATGCGGCGGGGCCCAGTACAGGTCGGACACGGGTCCCCACCACGACCCGGTTGGGCGGTGGCCCCGGGCACATCCGGGCCGTCCATTGCCACGCGCAGGGCCCACCGCCTAGTGACCCCGCCCCCCATAATTTCAACCCGGCCCAACAACGCGCAGCCGCGGCGAGCGAGCGAGACCCATTCCCGCAGGCCGCAACAACACGCGAAAGGGAAGAGAGGCGCGGCGCGGCGCGGCGAGGCGAGCCAATCCCACCTCTCCGATTCCCACCATGGAGGCGCAGTCGCAGGACAAGGCGGAGGAGGAGGAGGAGGAGGGCGCGCGGCTGCACGCGCAGCCGGGCGGCGCCGGCGCCGCCATGGCCATGGGCGCAATCCCCATGCACAGCTTCATCGTGCCCAAGGCGGAGCCGGTGGAGTTCTTCGGCGGGATGGCGATGATACGCAAGCCGCCGCCGAGGAACCGCGACCGGCACACCAAGGTGGAGGGCCGCGGCCGGCGGATCCGGATGCCGGCGGCGTGCGCGGCGAGGATCTTCCAGTTGACGCGGGAGCTAGGGCACAAGTCCGACGGCGAGACCATCCGGTGGCTGCTGCAGCAGTCGGAGCCGGCCATCATCGCCGCCACCGGCACGGGCACGGTCCCGGCGATCGCCACCACCGTCGACGGCGTGCTCCGCATCCCCACCCAGTCGTCGTCTTCGTCCGGCCCGGCGTCCTCCGCCGTGGTCGACTGCGAGGAGTCGTCCGTCAAGCGACGCCGCAAGCTGCAGCCCACGCGCGCCGCGGCCGGCGCCACCCCGCTGTCCACGGCGGCGCCCGCGGCCTATTACCCCGTCATCGCGGACCCTCTCCTGCAAGGCGGCGGCGGCGGCGCGATTTCGGTGCCCAGCGGCCTCGCCCCCATCACCGCCACCGCCGCGCCGCAAGGTCTCGTCCCTGTCTTCGCCGTCCCCGCCACCGGCAGCCCCGCGGCCGCCGGCGGCAACCGCATGATCCCCCAAGCGACCGCCGTGTGGATGGTCCCACAGCCCGCCGGCGCAGGCGGCGCCTCCAACCAGGCCACTCAGTTCTGGGCCATCCAGTCCGCGCCGCAGCTCATCAACCTCGCCGGCGCGCAGACCATCCCGGCGGGGGCCGTATTCCCCGCGGCGGCGCTTAACGTCGCCGACTTCCAGCAACAGCAGCAGCAGCCGGCCTCCACCGTGGTCCAGAACAGCAACTCGGGTGACCACCTACTCCACCTGCAGCTCACGGGCGCCGACTCCCACGACCAGCATCGCCGCGCGCGGAAGGACTCCGGCGGTGCGGACCACCCGGAGGAGGACGAGGACGAGGACGACGAGCCGGTCTCCGACTCCAGCCCGGAGGAGTAACAAAAGCAAACCGCCGCCGCCATAAAGTCCAACTCCAAAGCTTGATTAGGTTCTTTGCCCCTAATTTATTTTTTTCTCTTCAACATCCTCCTTATCATGATGAACTAGTGATTACTTCCTCCCCGTGCTGGTGTTTGTGTTCGTTCCTTCCTCCTCTTAATCAGTAGCTCAGCTCAGCTCAGCTCAGTGCTAGTGTTAGATGCAAATGAGCACGGAGATTCTCAAGTTAACCCGCCATGATCACAAGCTTAAAAATGCCTAATCCTTTTCTTTGCAAGTGCCTTTGTGGAAATGGGAAGCCTTTTTGTGGGGGCATGGGGTGGAGGAGCGGGCGGCACGTGCGTACGTGGGGGCGAGATTTAACGCACACGGCCGGAGCGCGGCGGTGGGGCCCCACCTCGCCGTCGCCGGTGGTGGTTCGGGGTGGGCCCGGGCGCAAAGTGGTGGTGGGTCAAAGGGCGCCCTCGCGGACCGTGCGGTGCTAGCTGGAGCCACCGGATGCGCGTCACGTGACTGACGGGGCGGGGCCCACGGGCCCGGGTGGGCCTCCGCTCGCTGCCGCCGCGTGGTGGGGCCGCGCCTCGGCGGGCGGGGCGGCCGGTGGGGACCAGCGCCGCGTCGACACGTGTCGCGGGGCGGGTGGTGGCCCGGTGGGGACCGGGCGCCGGCCCCGGTGGGCCAGGCGCGTGGGTGCGGATGACGTGGACCCCGCGAATATCCGCACGCTTGATCCCATCTCCCCTCCCTCCCGTATGGCCTGCCTACCGCTGCAAGCAAAATTACAGATTACTACTTTTCCCCGAGAAGAATTACAGATTACTCCACTACCTTACATTACCGTTACAAGCGAGAACTTAGTTACCGCTCAATGCAGCAGTGTCAGTGCCCGACATAACGCACCTGCCCGTGTCCGTCTTAAGTATCTTATAAACAAACTGAAGAAAGCACGGAAAAGGAAAAACGAAACGAGGGCATGCTACGAAGTAGTTGTGCCGGTGTACGAACTACGTCCTACTAGTGGACAGGGTAGTGCAGGAGCCAGAAAGTCCTACTAGTAGTGCAGGAGCTACGTCTTTCTAACCAGTGCGCCTTTCGCAAGTTCAGCCACGAGCTCGGCACCACCGGTCTCGCGTTACAAGGTGGTGCCGACTGGTGACTTTGCAAAAGGCTCGAATTTTGAGCCCGTGCACCATCTATGATATCCTCTATAGGTTCTGCTCCCACTGTCACCAGGGGTTTCGGACGCACATGACGGTAGCGGTTACTATATAGGGGTTCTAAGTCCAATGCTATGATTAATAAAGTACAAGAGAGTGTATCGTGGATAAACAATGCTCGGTTGATCTAAGTTAGGTTTGATTTGGGATGCTTAACCACTGTTTTAAATACCCTATAGCGTCGCTATAGCCTCGATATAGCGTTCAGAATGCCTTGACCGCTACACATCAGCTGATCTAATGATTTTAATTAATATTGCCGATATATTCCGCCGTTACACTCAATATCCACTGCACGCTATACGACCACTTTTGCATCAAACACTTAATTTACACTTAAATTAGTATTGCTGAGTAAAATCAACTATTGAGCATTCACCAAAACATATTTATTAACATTCCTTACCCCTAGAAATACTAATTACTAGCAATAAGATATTTTTCTCCCTCGGAACTGATAAAAGGAATTGAGTGTGCGTCAAAACTTCATATTAAAGACAGTGGTATCCTATAAAATAAAAATGTGGATTTTATTATATTAATGTTATCCTAGTGTAGATGTTTGTTATTAATATCTTCGATGTTTCATATACATTATACCTAACATTTAATTTTAAGATTAAGTACATCTTTATGATTTATTATTACATAGCTGAGCATGTAGCATCCGCTCTATCATTGACATAGACTATCCACTATAAAATTAGTCAACCGCTACACTTTCGCTACACGCTATTTGAAACCTTGACCCTAACGGCAACAATAGAGGATATGTACGCTCCATATATGATGCTCCAGTTAGAAAAAAATAATAACAATCTTAGCTTAGCTCGATTACAAGAACACATAACATAATGCGGAATAAGCTAGCTAATCACCATTGTCTGTAGTTGCCATCTACGGTTTTAGCTAGGTTAGGCTAGTTTAGCATGCGTGGTGAAGAGTCCACGCTGCAGGATGAAGATGTCACAGGGAGACATACGATGGCAGGTGTGCTTTTCATTGGCATTCTTGCTCAACAACAGCGGTGCCGGCCTTTCATGTACTCCAACGCCAAATCGTAAGATCGGGTTGGGCAGCATATTAGGGTTTAACGAGATCGACTTAGATGTAATTTCGATTAGGTGATGATCAAACCGTATGAGATAGCGTTTTGCATAAGGAGGCTGAAATCAGATAGGTTATAAGATGCATCCCGATCATGACACTAACACATTTAGAGATCGTGTGGACTTTGCCACCGGAGATCACCCTCGAAAGCTCCGCCCCTGTTGATGCTTCTCCCCTGTTCCGCTCTTTTATCTCTGTCCTAAACTTGCACAATTTGCAACTCAAATGGTAGGCTTCAGAATGTTTGAGAAGTCGGAGTTTCATTTCGGTCAGGTGTCCTAGAGCTTTAGCAAACGAGGATTCACTGAAGAAGGAAGCTTCGATCCCACATACTCGTCATCATACACTAGTAAATTTGACACACACACACACACACACACACACACACACACACACACACATATTGCTTTTTTTTTTTTTGAGAGAAACACACACATATTGCTGTTCACTCTGAATTAACTGCATGCTATTCATTCTGCGGTTTGTATATCTCCTGATTCCAGCAACACAGTGCAGGAAAATCAGCACTATTCACATCGAACCACTGCTGCCGTGCTGCGCATGAACCCTAGTGCACTATATATCACGTTTTTCATATGGAAGCCATGGGAGGAAAGTCTTTTTTGTTTACTGGAATAAAGGCTTCTTGGATTCATTGGAATGGATTGCCCTGCTTGAAAAACCGGCCGTGGTTGCTGCATGCCATTGCCGTTGAGTACATTGGGGTGTGGACTTGATGTATGTAGGTATGACAAGAACATTGGGGTGGCACCTAAATCCTCTGCCGTTATGACAGTGCCGTTAATGTCACGTGGGCCCTATCCATTGGGGGCCCACCTGCCAACGATATGGTCTTAACGAGAGGATAACCGCTCTTGGGGTGGAGGAGTGGCATCTCTAGAGAAGTCGTCCAAGGCTTCGACATAGCCTGCCTCTACGGCATGTTGTTAGATGGGGGAGAAGGGGACTAAAGTGGCGACGCGTTGGATAGAAGAAGAGCGGCGACGCTAGGGCGGTTCAAAGCTCCAAGTATGAACACCTACAACACTTACAATGATTGGCTATACAAATGCTGAGAACGATCATAAGTATTCACCGTACATTCAAAAACCATACGTGTTTTGTGCAAGTGTTAAGATTTCTTTATTCACCCACAAAAGAGTTTAGAAAACATGTTGACAACAAAGTGAGAAACTAACTCTATCTTAACCGTGCAAGTGATAATAAAGCCAACAGTTAATATTTCACTGCACAACTTCAGAGATTTCACGGTACACCTAGGCTGTTTGGTTGCCTTCTCAGTTGAACCAAGCTGTATGCGCTGAGCTAGGCTGGTTGGAGCCAGGTCGAGATGATGCAAATAATTATTGTTTGGTTAAGTGTATGAGATTGTACAGGCTGCGTATAGATGTTGTTTGGTTGACTACACTAAAAATAGAATCGGGTCGGGGTGGAGATGGGGTGGCCGGCTGTCGATCAGAGCGGAGCAAGGGGAAGGGAGGCGCCGGAAGGCGGGGCGGAGGCGGCGGCAGCGTGGGTGGGAGGGGGAGAGGAGGACGACTGCACCGGAGGGAGATGGGGGGAGGCGACGGGGTGGGAGGGCTAGGGTTGGACGGGGGCAAGAATTGGGGGTTATAGCCGATGGCAATTGTGGGTAATTAGCTGCGAAGCACGGGTGTGTATAGGAAGGGCAAAAGGGCAGCGCTGCGAGGGGGGCAAAAATTGAGGTGGCGAAACGGAAATCCTCCGACGTGCGGAAGAACTGCGGGGGGACCCGAAAGTGAATCCGCGGGGATGCAAAATTAAAACCAAGAAATACGGGGTGTTTTGTGCAAAGTAGGCCGGCCGGATCGGACAGCAGGGCAGATAGACACGCGGGCAAGAACGAAGGGCCACGATTAACCGGGCGACGTGGCCACGCTGGAAACGCGCCTAATGGCAGCTTCGGCTAGGCCTTATTAGTGTCGGGGGAAATTTAGGCCAGTTACGGTTCCGGGCCCTCCGCCCAGCCCATTAATCCACCGCTACATGCCAGTATGCCCCCGGGCCGTGGCCCACCGCGCAAATGCAAGGTGCGTCCCCACGATGTGTAGGAGTAAAGACAAATCATAGTTGTAAAAAAAAAAGAAAAAGAAAAGAAAAGCGCGAGACGTCGCTGTACTGCCGTCCCTCGTCTGCCGCTGCCTCCATCTCCACCTCCTCCTCTCCCACCTGCGAATGACGGCGGCATTGAAGCGGGTGCGCGAGGAGAAGGCGGCGCCCCGAGCTCTCTCTCCCTCAAGGTGACGTCCCCCAACCCAAACCCTAGTGCCGCCAGGCCCCCTCCCCCTCCCTCGCCGTCTCCGGCGATCTCGCTTGGGGCGAGAGGGAGTCCCTGTCCCCTAGATGGTAGTGCATCCATAGATCTCCTAGGAGGAAATGCCGTGTTCCTCTCAGTTCTCCCGAGTAGTAGCATGGCAGGCCAGGCGGGGTTCTGGACTTTTGGTAGCCTGCTCCAATTTTCGGGGCAATTGGGGTTGGATTTTGTTAGGAGAATTGTTAGCGTGATATTTTATAGTAGCTTGAAATGCTGAATTCTCGGCATTCGGATGGTGAATGCTGCTTCCTTTTCTAGCCTCCTGGAGCATGCTTGCACGTGGATTTGCACCTCTTTGTGCATGTAACTTGTCATCGTACAGTTAAACTAGTAAATCCATCGTTCATTATGGACATTGGTGCTTGGGTTTCAGACTTTAGTTTGTGAGATGCTGTATGTTCCTCAGTCTCGTTGGTTGACCTTATGACAATGGCCATACAGCTGTTCGCTAACTCAAACATGGCCCACATGCCGTTCAAATCCAAGGAGGTGGACAGTGTGTCCCGGTGGTCAGAGTACCTAGGCTCCGAAGATTCGTTGCCTTCAGCATCAGCAAGCTGGAGGACTATGGGCGTTGATGGGCCTCAAGGTTCCACGAGTGGGCAGAGGCATCTTCAGATGGAGCCAGTGGTTCAACTGTCAAAGGTCGCGGAAGGGTTGCTGGCCAAAATGTACAGGCTAAATAGCATCCTTGATTACCCAGATCCAAGCGCGCACACATTTTCAGATGCATTTTGGAAAGCTGGTGTTGTGCCGAATTTCCCGAAAATTTGCATCACTTTGTCTAAGAAATTCCCTGAGCATCCGAACAAGCTGCAGCTTGAAAAAGTAAGAATTTCTTGAACTATTCTTGAGCCTTATTTCCACTTGAAAGTTTATTAGAACTTAAGGTGACTCTGCTTTGCAGGTAGATAAGTTTGCTCTTGATGCTTTGAATGAGAACGCTGAAGGTTACATTCAAAATCTAGAGCCATGGATCATGGTATGTGCAAACTGCCAAGATTGTGGGTTGCAATCCACTAGATTATTTTTGCTTTATTTATGATCTAAAGCGCTTGGACTAGTGAAGAATTGGATTACATTATTGTGATGGTTTGTTTCTATATTCTGCGCTCCTTTAATTTAGCATCCTTAATATCTGGCCTTCGCTTATTTCAAATTGTGGATTCACAGTTTGCGTGGTTTTTTTTTTGAAACATGTATTAGTTAGAAATGATCCATGCACCCTGCCAGAGTGCTTTTTGATACCATAACTATGTATCACCTAAATCTACTTGACCATTAATCAAGTTGCATATCCAGAAAAGAATTAAGCTACGTGCCAAATACGAAAGGTTTGTAAAATTGTACCATAAGTGGAATAAAGTACCATACTGAATTACTGGTGAGTATCAACTTTAAAACAGTGTGTTCATTATTTTAACCATTCTATTATTAGTATAGTGTATCCTGAAACAGTTTCATTTTGTATAGTAATATACTAATATACCTCTCTTTGCATAGTTTTTCCCTTTAAGAAAAATCATGAATATGCTTTTTTCTTCACATTTTACTAATTTCCTTTTAAATTCCATACCATCAGTTGCTTCTTGATTTGCTGGAATTTCGTGAACAATCTCTGCGGCTTATTTTGGATCTGAGCAGTACGGTCATAACATTACTGGTAAGGAAATACAGACTTAGCTGAATAAACCTACTATCATTTTTCGACGTGTGAACCGTAAATAATAGCCTTTTCACTACTTTCCACAGCCACATCAGAACTCTTTAATTCTTCACGCTTTCATGGATCTCTTTTGTTCATTTGTGCGGGTCAATCTTTTCTCTGATAAGGTAATTATTTCCTTTTGTCTCATCCTTCTTTGAAATATTACTATGTAACTTCTATGAGTACTCAATACCCGTTTCTTTTTTACTAACCTAATTTGCAGATACCAAGAAAAATGATCCTCCAGGTTTACAATATCTTGCACACCATGCTTAAGGGTGGTCGTGATTGTGAGTTTTATCACCGGTAAGATAGTCAGGATGCCTACCTTTTTCTTTAGAAATTTCAAAGGCCTCCCCACCTCTCAAAACCTTTTATACGATGATGTCTTTATCCCAGTTAACTTAAGACATTTGTGTTGTCTAGGTGCTACCATGTTGTAAAATTACATGGAAAACTGATATTAACCATCCGCTCAAATAATGTATCAGAATAATCAATGGCCCAAAGAGAAAAACAAACATTTAGGTTATGGAACACTATTACTCAAAATTTGAAACTGCCTTGCAGTGCTGAAATATCCCTAGCTCATCCATAAATATATTAATATACACATTTTAAAATCTTGTAAGTAATGTTAATGTCATTAACAGTTTATGTTAACATTATAGTTTTAATAAGCAATACTGCAAATCTGCAATAGTAATAGTAACGCATGTAGTTCTAAAAAAAAGTAACATATGCAGTTGCAATTAAGCTGGGTCCCTTGCTACATTCATTGTTGTTTTACCAATCGCTTCACAAATTATATCACACTAACCAGTCTGATTCCTATTACTCAACTCCTTTAGTTTGCTTATTCACTCTCTTTTTTGCTTTCTTCTATACAGTTTGGTTCAATTTGTGGATTCTTATGATCCGCCTGTCAAGGGGTTGCATGAAGATCTAAATTTTGTGAGCCCACGTATTGGCGAGGTGATACCAGTCTCCTTCTACACTCACAGTTGTTATAACTAGGAAATGAAGTGTCATGAGCTATTACAAAATTTTCACCCTAAGTTTGTAATCATGCAAATCTACTTGCTTGTCAGGCTAGTCTGGAGTATTATTTTTATTGATAATTATTTTGTTGCATAATCATTTTTTTTTTGCTTGGTTAGGTTCTCTGGGTGATTCATTCATGTTAGTTTCCATACTGTCTGTATCACATTTTATCTTTGGTTTCACTCTTTTTTGTACTTTGACAATTGTTTTGTTGCATAATCTGTTTGTTTTCACTCTTTTATTCACTTTGACTATATTATATTGTCCTTCAGGTCTTGGAGGCAGTTGGCCCAATAATCTTTCTTTCAACTGATACAAAAAAGTTAAGAAATGAAGGTTTCCTCAGTCCATTTCATCCGCGTTATCCCGACATCCTTACAAACTCTGCTCATCCCATGGTTAGTTGTTTAACTGACTGGAGATGAATCATAGACATAACTTTACATTTACTTTCCTTGCTTTGCTAAATTCCATAATATAAGTTCCATAAAAGTTTGGAGTCTTACCATGCATTTATTTCCTCCCAGAGGGCCCAAGACTTGGCTAATGTCACATCATATCGTGAATGGGTTATTCTTGGATATCTTGTTTGTCCTGATGAACTACTTCGGGTGACCAGTATAGATGTTGCGATGGTATGCCACATTCTTTATTTTGGTATTTGTTGTTCTCCTGAAATGTACACATGTGAACTTAATAACATATGATAACTGGTGATTTTGGCTGGCCATTGCTTACAATGCATGAACATTTTACATTCACATGACTGCACCCACACCCTGGCACATATGCTCTGTCGTATTCTCAGACAACTGAATCGCAATAATACTTCTGTTAGTATCCTCTAATCATTTTTTAATGTGTTTTTAGGTTGTTCTAAAAGAGAACTTAGTACTCCCTCTGTTCAGAGATGAGGTAAAATCAAAGCTCATGTGATGGCTACCGTTAGGTTTTGTCGCGTGCTATACTAATTCAGGCTTTCATTTGTTTATGTAGTACATCTTGCTTCATGAGAATTATCAACTTTATGTCCTTCCAAAAGTTTTAGAATCAAAGAAAATGGCTAAATCTGGACGTACTAAGCAAAAAGAAGCTGATCTGGAATACAATGTTGCAAAGCAGGTTGAGAGAATGTTAACGTATGTACCTCACATCCTCACCTCTTTTATTTTGACCTCGGCTTTAAGACAGCTTGAAACATTGGTTTTGCATGTTCCTATTTTACTACAAAAAATTGAGCGATGCACATTTTGTTATGAAGTCTTTTGTATATGTTGGCCCAGAAGCTCAAGAATTGCTCTTGAACTTAATCTCACAGTGGAAACACACACACACACACACACACACAAGCTGCTCACAATAATGTATTCATTTCTATCTTCTTTCACTTACATAGCTACTTTCAAATGAAAGAGGCTGCCCTCCTTTTATAGACTTTTAGGGCGGCTGCTACAGCACGGCGGTTTGCTACAGTACTGCTACAGTAACAGACTTTAACAATATTATTATAATCCAGCTAATTGCCAACTAACTAGCCTAGACCCTACTACTAACTTAACCTCTAAGTCAAGATTAAACCTAACAGTATAGTCCCTTTCTTTAATCTGTCATAAATCCAGAGATCCTCTTTCACTTTGCCTGGGAGTCAATTATGTTTGATTGGTTGATTTGACCTTCCTTCAGGAAAGGGAATTATACAATTTTTACCAAAAATAGATCTCTTGCACATCCTAGCATCTCTTTCTTCCTCAGAATGCTTACTCTTTTCTCTATATTGTATCAATATCCTGCAGGGAAGTGCATGAGCAAGCATTAGTCACTTGTGATTTTATACACCATGAAAGGAGAATTCTTCTTAAGCAGGAAATTGGAAGGATGGTATTGTTTTTCACAGATCAACCTAGCCTCCTAGCGCCCAATATTCAGGTTTGGTGCCAAATATCACATTTTATAAACTATTACTTTCTGTTGAACTGTTATAAACATGCCTGCAAAGACAACCTACCTATCAGGGCCTAACTATTCACGCAAGGTACTGTAGTTCATGTACTGTTCTGCTTACTGAACATTTGATGCTGATGCTATTTTCAATATTAGTGCCTTTGGATGTTAGTATTTCTATATTTCAGTGATTAAGAGAAGTAAAAAAAACACTCGGTCAGGGATGAACAACATATAGGAATTATCTACTTATAATAACTACTATTCTACTAACTAGTCTACTGAAAGGGGCTGTATAAAACTTTTAGTTAAATGCAGACCGGTTAACAGTAAGTAAGGTCTTATGATTCCAAAAATATAATGTGTACATAACATTGTTAAATTCTTACAGATGGTCTTTTCTGCTCTTGCTTTGGCTCAATGTGAGGTGGTTTGGTACTTCCAACATGTGGGGATTGCATCATCAAAATCTACTCGAGGGAGAACTGTTGACATTGTTAGTAACTTTGTACATGTTTTCCTGTTCATGTTTTCCTTGGAGACAAGTTCTTTAGCCCTTCTTTTGTTCTGTTCTAACTGCATCTCAACTTTCAGGATGCAACAGACCCAACTATTGGTTTCCTATTAGATGGAATGGGCAAACTTTCTTGCCTTGTCCGTAAATATATAGCAGGTTCTTCCAGACCCTTTGCTATTTAGACTTTCATTTATTTTTTCTTGTATTGTTCTTTGTGATGCCTTGCAGGGCAAGTCGCACAAAGATTTCTCTTGTTAATCCCTTGATAGATGAATCCAACATTTGCACATCTTCTGCTTAATATCTAAACATATTTGATATAAACTGGTATGATAGTACTAGGAGCCTACATGGTTGATTGTAGACTAAATAATGTTTACTTGGGTTCCAAGTGTTAGCTTTATTGGGACTTAGAGCATTTTGTATCTTTCATGTTTTGTAAGGAAAATGCTTTATGATAATTTGTCTTTTTGTAAACCCTTACCTTGATCTTTATTTTTGACAAACATGACACACCTAAATTTATCATTTATCTATTCAATCCAATTGCTAAGGCAACCAGGTTGGTTTTGGCTGTTGCTAGCCCTATATGTCATCAGAAAAATAAACTTTCCTGCTGTTTGAGCTACAAAGGAAATATTGGATGCATTTATATAATTTTGATATTTTAAATCTCCATCCAATAATTAGTAGAACTACAAAGTGCTGACATGAACTTTCTTCTAGCTTAAGCAAAGGAAAAGAAATCCTGCTATGAATTGTTACAGACTTATTTCATATAAGGAAAAAGTCTATATTACACGACCCTTCCTCTATATACCCCCTTGCCGCTCGTGCCGCCCTCGGCCTCCCGGAGCCTCCCCACGCCGCCTTAAGCCTCCCGACGCCGCAGGCCCCCTCCCCCGCATCACCCTTGGCTTCGACGCCGCCCGCATCGCCGTCGGCCTCCCCACCTCCCCACGCTGCGCCGCCTCTTCCCGGCGCCTCCCCTACCACCGTCCCGCCCACGCTCCGGCCTCCTCCTCCACCGCGCCGCCGCCTCCTCACCACGCCGCCCCCGCTCGGGAGCCTCCTCATCCCCGCTCCGGCCGCCTCCTCCCCGGCCTCCCCACCTCCTCCCCACGCCGCGCCGCCTCCTCCCCGCGCCGCCCTCGGCCTCCCCCGCACCACCTCGGCCTTCCGTCACCGCCCGCGTCGCCGTCAGCCTCCCCTGCCGCCATCCCCTTCACCATGCCGCTGTCGGCCTCGCGTTGTCCACATGCACCTGGCTCTCGCTAGAGCCGATGTCCTCCTCGATGTGGGTGTGGGGCTGCGTGTAGCATGCCAAGTAGGGAAGGGGAGGGAGAGCTCGGATTTGAGAGTAGGGGAAGGAGCTGAGGGGAAGAAGAGGAATAAAGAGAGAGGATACGAGTGGATAGAGCATGGCATGTGGGCCATTGAGGTGGAATTTTATATTTTTAT
The DNA here is from genome assembly GCA_005191435.1 of Raddia distichophylla. Lineage (NCBI taxonomy): Eukaryota > Viridiplantae > Streptophyta > Magnoliopsida > Poales > Poaceae > Raddia > Raddia distichophylla. Next base: position 99,869 of record SPJY01019923.1, on the reverse strand, counting down.
TTTATTTCTATGGCTAGGCATCCACCTCGCCTGCCACATGTGCAAAACCGCCAAAAAAAACACTTGGGGGGGGGGGTTATCTACACCTTTTTCTCGGTTTTGCGTGGTAGGATACCTGGTTTCGTAGTTCAGGGGGGTATATAGACGAAGGGTCATAGTTTAAGGTGTAATATAAACTTTTTCCTTCATATAAATATCTGGGGAACTGGTTGTGTGGAATTGAAATTTGAACATCTGACCGTGTAAAAATTATGCTTGTCATGATTGTTTTTATGATACAATTTGAGGGACGGAGTTGTAAATTAATCTTCTGTCTGTACTCACTAGATTTTATGAGCTCAATCATGGCTATGCTAGTGATGTGCGTTGTGACCAGTGTTATTAATCACAGCGGACCTTTAGAATTGTTTCATTTTGTATTTGCTGTTAGTAAAACTGTAAGAGGTGGAAAAGTTGGCTAAATAGGCTCTCATATATGCTCTCAAGAAGGTTATGAATTCCAATGTGAAGTTTGGAGGTTGATCGTTTTTTTTTCTGCTGTATATTCATTACTTCTGGACAATTTTAAAAATTATTCAAATATGCTATAACTTGATGATAGAAGACAATAAAGCTTATTGCATTCTTTACTATGTTCTCTTTGCAGCAATAAAAGGTTATGCATTATCCTACTTATCATCTTGTGCCGGAAGAATACGGTTCTTACTTGGTACGCCAGGCATGGTTGCTCTGGACCTAGACGCGACATTGAAGGGTCTTTTCCAGCAAGTCCTTCACTGTCTAGAGAACATTCCGAAACCTCAAGGGGAAAATGTTCCTGCTATTACTTGTGACTTAACTGTAAGAGCTTGCCTAAGATCATTTTCTCTTAATTACCAAGGTTGAGCAGATGGACTAACAGTAACAGATGTGAACATTCACCTTGTAGCATTAATGGACCATGCACATGTGTGTGCGCGCGCGCCACACGCAAGCATGCACACTAATTTTCTGTTTTAATTCAATTTCAGCTAATCTTTCTCCCACAAAGTTCTCGTACTTTATTTGTACACTTGTGATTGAGGCCTTAAATTTTTTTTTTGTACACTTGTGATTGAAGAGCAGAACTCTGATAGTCATATTTTAGCAACAGCTGTTCCATTGGGTTTGTATAACTCTGCTTGTGGTTAAGTATTAGTTCAAGGTTTCTCAAGAGTTTGTAATCCAAGAAAGAAAGTAGTCATGAATTTAATGTAGTCCACATGACATACATGCTTACAAGTATCATTTGTTCCTGCAATCCTTTTTCTGTGATCTGTGAATGCAAAGGAACTCACTTTGATTCTTTTAAATTTGTGAACCACATATTGCTGATTACTGCCTTCCCTCTTTTTGTTTGTAATGATCCCATCATTTTTAATTATAGTTTACTGAGCTGTTTGACTACATCCTGGTCCTTTGGCTGTAAATACCCATTGAAAATACTGCCACAACTGCTTGTTGTGATTTGCACATAAAACAGTTGAAGTGTGCAATATAAATAGTTGAAGGATTTTTAACAAGGAAACTAGTGTATTAACTGTACACATATTTGCGCCAAATATTCACATTAATTTACTTTTATAATATGTTAAACCTGTTAACATGATGGTGCAGGATTTGCGCAAGCACTGGTTATCCATTTTGATGATTGTGACATCTTCGAGATCCTCTATAAATATTAGGCATCTGGAAAAGGCTACTGTGTCCACTGGGAAGGAGGGCCTGGTCTCAGAAGGCAATGCTGCATACAATTGGTCTAGGTGATGCAAAATTACTGTTTTAAATTTTATAGTGCAATACTTTGACACAGATTCAGCCGTTTTTCTTACCTTGTAAACTATGTGGTTACTGGTAAGTGTGATGTTAACTGGAAAAAGGACAAGAAGATTTCTGATAGCAGCTAAGAAAACTGTCCCTTGTTTATTCATCCCCACTCCTTGCGACATGAATGCTAATTCACCGAGCGGCTAAAGTTATATTTCTAAATATGCATCCATCTTAATGTTGCTCTGGTATTATGCTTTTGCTGTTCGGTAGTATATGCATTTTCTCCTCCATGGAAAACATACACTAGTTGCTTGTGATAGATATAGAGATATATACAGAGCCTGTATGGTCGCTTTCCTATCTAATAGCCTGTACAAAAGATGCAGATCCTGTCGCCTAAATTCTTCTATAACTGTGTATATCTCACTAGAGTGTTTTTTGTTCAGATGTGTGGATGAACTTGAGAACCAACTTTCTAAACATGGAAGTCTTAAAAAACTCTACTTTTATCATCAGCATCTTACAACTGTAAGTCCATATTTTATTTATATTTGGCTATTTGCTATGCCATTCTCATATTTACATATCCTTTTCTTTTAAGTAACTAGAGTTTTGTTGCGGTAACTTGTTGACTTTTCCTGGTATCTTTCAGGTTTTCAGAAACACAATGTTTGGTCCAGAAGGCCGTCCACAACATTGTTGTGCATGGCTTGGAGCAGCTTGCAGTTTTCCGGAATGTGCTTCTTTAATTATTCCTGAAGAAGTGTGTATCTGAACTCGCCATGTCATTCGGCTTGAGCATTTTTTATGTATACAGCATCTTGAAAATGTCCCTTTGTGAAATGGTTAGCTATGAACTGTGAATAGGATAAGGCGTCGCATCAGTATCGATTTTTGCTTGCTCTGGGTGTTTACCATTGATATAGTTGTTCATCCAAAACATAGCAACTTCCCTATGCCTCTGAAGCATGAAGACTTTGGACCATCATGAATATAAAAAATTCTAAATGCTACTTGAACTTCTCTTTACAAACACAACTCAACTATGATGTCCCCAGTCCTCAAATTATGTTAAGATTGCCGCACTCTATGCACCTTGTCTTTCTCCCTCATTTAAAGTATTGATTAATAATGAGGGCTCCTTTGTTTGATATGTAGGTTAACAAGATTGGCAGAGATTCTATCTCATATGTTGAGTCTCTTATTGAGTCTATCATGGGTGGATTGGAAGGTTTGATAAATATTCTAGATTCAGAAGGTGGATTTGGCTCATTAGAGATGCAGGTAGATATTTTCTGAGCTTGTACTTATTGTGTTGGCTTTATAGTAATTATGTACTTAACATCGCCCACTTTTAAACTCTCCAGCTTTCGCCAGAGCAAGCAGCTCTTCGATTGAATAACACAAGAGCCAAAGCTGTTCCAGGCTTGTTAACGCCAGGGCATGAGAGTTATCCTGACAATAGTTCTTCTATTAAGATGTCAGTTGTCAATTCACTGCTTCGCATCACTGTTAAATAATACTATAGTGGTCCCATGACTTTAATTGTTGATGCATGAAAAACAGGCTGGAAGCTGCTATGCAGAGGTTGACTAGTTTATGCTCTGTTCTAAATGACATGGAGCCTATTTGTGTTCTCAATCATGTTTTTGTTCTCCGGGAGGTATGTGCAGTTTGCGTCATTTTTATTTCTGGGCATTCATTTCCTCCACAATACATAGATGGATTACTGCATCTTTTTTATATCAAGTTCTCTGAGTTATTTCATTTTTATATTGTTGATATGAAGGATTATCTTCAAGGAATTTGATGTGACAGTCTAGTTCATTTTATCGTAGATTGGAACTGTAGATGTCTTACAGTAATGATAAGATCGATGGTTGTTTATGACTAGTATTAAGTTAGTGGCTTGTGATTTTTTACTCTCTTATAATATAATAATCTTAAGATGAGAAAGGATCTGATCTGACAAAAGAAATGGAATATCTTGCATTCTTGCTAATGAAGTTCCCTTTTGGAAAGATCAGTTCCTTTTTTATCTTAATGGTCTGTATTTTTTAGAAGAAAATTGTTATATTGTTTATTCTGAAACTAGGTACGGGACTTTTTTTTTACTTACTTTAGATACTCTGTTTCACAGTACATGAGAGACTGCATCATAGGAAATTTCAGGAGAAGGTTCCATAGCATGATTAGAACTGACAACTGCCTTCAGCGACCATCAATCATTGAATCTCTTCTAAGAAGACACCTGAGTATCATCCATCTAGCAGAGCAGCATATCAGTATGGACCTTACTGAAGGTATACGGGAAGTGCTCCTAACAGAGAGTTTTACTGGACCATTTCCCAACCTGCAGATATTTGAGAGAGTAGCGGAGACACATGGAGGAGGATCTGCGATAGAGATAATATGTAACTGGTACATTGAGAACATAGTAAAGGATTCATCTCGCAATGGAATTATTTATGACGCAACACAGAATTGCTTCAGGAGCTCACGGCCTATTGGTGGTGGATATTTAGCAGAATCATTTACAGATAAAAGAGAACTCAAAGCACTTGTTCGTCTTTTTGGTGGTTATGGAATAGATAGATTGGATAAGATGCTAAGGGAACACACGTCTGCCCTATTGAATTGTATTGACTCAGCGCTGAGGTCAAATCGTGATGCCTTGGAGGGCCTGGCTGCAAGTGTAAATTCTGGTGATAGGATTGAAAGAGATGCAAATCTAAAGCAGATAATTGATATTGAAGCATTGGTTGACTTTTGCATTCAGGCGGGGCAGGCAATAACTTTTCGTCGGCTGTTGGTAGAATCTGTTGGAGCGGTCCTTGAAGAGAAAGTACCTCTCATTTATTCTCTTCTTAAAGGATTAGCTGCGCAATTGCCAGACGAGGTACCTGATAAAAATGAAATCATTAGATTAAGAAGGGTTGCCAGCAGTGTTGGTGTTGGTGATAAACATGATGCCGAGTGGGTGCACTCCATTCTGGCAGAATCTGGTTCTGCTAATGATAATTCTTGGACCTTACTTCCATATCTTTGTGCTGCGTTTATGGTGTCCAATATGTGGAGTAATGCTGTTTATGGTGTTAATACAGGTGGTTTCAGTAACAATCTGCACTGCCTAGCAAGGTAAGAACTTGCTTCCGATCAGTAATGTTTGACTGGTGCAAAGTATATCTGTTCTATGAACACAATTAATTATAGATGTTCATGACTTCTACACGAGCATTTTTTTATATGAACGAACATGTTCTTAGCTTTCAGTTGTATTTCCACAATACATGCTAAATTAGCTGGTATTTTTTTGAAGTGATGTATGCAATTTTTTCCTCTTTCGTTTGATTTGCAAGTATTCTTAAGCGTGAAAACCACTGTCAACTGTTAAAATAAACACATTGAAAATGTTGAATCCTCATCGTGGGTACCGAAAATTTACACGATGAAGAAAACCAACCAGGAACACTGCCATGGACCCATGTTAATACTGTAACCCTGTCTATATAGTTACTACACATGGTTTGTTTTCTAAAGCTTCGCTAATCTCCTTATGGTCCTATTGGTTACATCATACAATGTTATTCCATAATAGAGGGTATAAGGTTTATCATTGTGCATTGCAAGTTGAATGTTTTTACAATATTGTCATAATAATATGTCATCGACTCTTGTTTTTACAGCTGTATAAGTGCCGTGGTTGGAGGAAGTGAATACACTAGGATGGAGAGGGAACAACGGATAAATTCTCTTTCGAATGGGCATACAGATGAGCTCGAAGAGCCTGAATTACTGAGCCGTGTCTCAGCCGAAGCAAGTATTAAATCTGCCATGCAACTGTATGTCAAATTGTGTGCAGGGATAGTCCTGGATTCCTGGAATGACACTAGCAGGTATTGTACTTGATTAGTTGTTTTTTTTTATTTTCTACCTTGTTCCTACCCTGCAGGTAAAAGGGCATTCTACTAAGTGCTACCAGTTCATGCATCACTTGGTGCATACAGCATTTTGGTGGCTAGGTTGTACTACTGCGGAATTTTATTTCAGCTGCATGGTTAGATTTCTGGTCATGTTGGACAGTATCACATATTCACATGTGGCACCTTGATGTGGCACCAGTATTACTTACTGTCTGGTGCAGCATGCTATTGATGCATTTAATTTTCATATGCCCTAATCCTAATTAGAATTTTCTCTGCAAAAGAAAGTAATATCAGATGACCTGCTATCTGATATGTTAGTATACCATCTAGCTAGATAGGTGAGGTGACTAAGGTGATTGAAATTCTCGATTTCTCCAATTTCCATTTTGAATGCTATTTGTTGACACTGACAAACTAGAACCTTGATGTGCTAATGGTTCTGTAAATTTTTGTGGTTGCAAATTGCTTACAAATGATATTGTTGATTTTTCATGTGTTTTTAATGACCTAAACGCAGGCCACACATTGTTCCAAAGCTAATATTCCTGGATCAACTCTGCGAGCTGTCCCCCTACCTCCCAAGGAGCACCTTAGAAGTTCATATACCATACACCATTCTGCGTTCAATCTATCACCAGTTATATGGGGCTTCACTAATGGCCTTGGAACCTGGGGAGCCATCCCCAAGGCAGTCACCACTAATTTCTCTGGCGCATGCGTCCCCATCGTCAAGGCAAAATCGAGCAGACACAACACCCAGGTCCCATACTTTTGAGCCGGGTTACTACAGTTCTTCTGGTTCTCAGCATGACGAAAATTATGAAGTGGACAAAAGAACTGGAGAGAAGCTATTGCGAAGTATGAGGCGTTCTGGGCCACTTGACTACAGTGCAAGCAGGAAAGTGAAGTTTGTCGAGGGAGGATCAAGTTCTGCAAGCCATGGGGCTGGCTCAGTGCAGAGATTTGCTGTATCAAGATCTGGCCCTCTATCCTACAAATAGAGACCTTTCACAGCAAGAGTACAAGACCAATGTACTTGCCCATGGATATGTGGCCACCAATTTTTCAGTCCAAAGCAGTACCAACTGATGGAGTCTGCATCAGAAGAATGACCATTCTTGGCTTAGCACCTGACCTGCAATCTGTTGTACTGTTGTTTACTCCTTCACAACAAGGAAGATGTATCTAGCTGTATCTACTTAGTGTTCCTGTAATTAACCTCCCTGTGTAATATTGGTTGCTACTCGAGGCTTTGATTGGAATGTGGATAGATAACCGATTTGAGCTAGCTTAGCCACTTTGTGAGCAGTACTACTAGTAGCACGGCTGTTAAATGTTAATGTAAACTGGATTGTGTAATAGCCTTTTAGAGTGTGATCTCCAATTGGCCATAAATGTGTATGTTACTTAGGTGGAAAAAAAAATCTTCCTTCGAAATCTCAATGTTGATTTTAATGTTAGAAACGAATCCAGTTGCTAAACATGAACAGAAGGCAAAGAACGTCCAGTCAAGCAGGTACTCCATACCACCATTTCGGTCTGCATTGCAAACTGATATGTCTGTCACATTATTATGTATAGTACAGTATGGTATATGCTTACATTACAAGAGTAATACATTTTAATGAAATATGTCATTATACACTTGCCCTAATAACAACGATCCTGTACTAGTATATTGCATACACAAATCCCCAGATCAATTCCGTGATTACTTGCACACCTTTTCCCCTCGCAATAAATCTCTCAGCCTGTTGTTTATTCGTGTGTTTCTCTATCTTACCTTTTGTACAGTTATAAGTGATGACTAATCAGTGAGTTCTATCTGCAGCTTGCACGCATCGGTTTTGATTGGTGCAGCTGCTACCTCCTCTGGAACTTCAGGTGCTTGGTGGCGAGGAAGAAGAGGAAGGCGAAGAGGGCGATGATGGCGAGGTGCAGGCAGGTGACGAGGTTGAAGTAGCGGTCCTGGAGGCCGAGGTAGCCCTCCAGGAACTCCCGCACCGTCTGGTCCGGCTGCCCCGGCACGCGGATCAGCTCCGTCCGGTCGCCCAGCTGCGAGAACATGAGCCCGTACACCGTCCACGCCGCCGGGTTCGCCCAGTACACCCACCTCCACCACACCGGGATCAGCTGCATCCACCACATTGCCACATTCAGATTAGATTCTTGTTGTGCATCAGGTCAGTAAGCCAGCAGCAAGTCTCTCTCCCCTCTTCGTTTGGTTGATATATATTTTTTTGTTTTCAGCAAAAAAGTTGAATTTTTAACAACAATATCCCAAATCCAAATCCAGTTCCCTCTAGTCATCAGCATAGTAATTGCGGTGAATATTATTTGTGCTTGGTGGTACCTCTCTTCCGATGATGAAGCCGGAGAAGACGTTCCAAAAGATGAATATGAGGAAGGACAATCCGGCAGCTATCTCAGCGTTAGGAGTTAGTGCCACAGTCAACATCCCATATAGTGTGTAGTACATGAAGCTTAGCATTATGTACAGCACAAACCAAAAGAACTTGATGGCGGTCAGCTGAAATCCAATCATTGGGTATACAATTGCCGCGAAGATGAACACTTGGACAAACATGTAAGGCAGCTCAACCGCCACCTTCATGTAGAAATTCAATGTTCGGAGTTTAGAACTAAGCCTCTTCAGAGCCATTGATTTTTCTGAAAAATCAGTAAATGAACTTACCTGAGCAATGGTGTAAGCCATGTTGGAGTACATCCCTGCCGCCTTCTCTCGGTAAAAGACAACTCTCTCCATTGCCACAACTGGCTGTAAGATGCTGCAATTCATGAAGCCTAGAAACAATGCTGATCCATATACAATTCCTAGTATGTTGAATACATCTTGCTCATCCTTTCTGTTGCACAGGAAAAAGGTTATAATCTAATTATGGCATGATAATTTACATGGGAAAAAGAATGATAAGGTCAAAATCCAGCTCCCACTTACATGGTTGAACCAATTTTCCAGAAGACAATTCCAAACATAACTGATACAGCAAATGTGTTTAAGAACCTAACAACATTGTGCTCTGAGTTCTTCCAATATGCACATCTTTGCTTCCACAGGCAAGCCATGCATTGTGCCTTGAAGTTCTGCCAATATCTGGGAGGAAACTGGAGATCCTTTGTGTTTGGATCTGGTTTTCCCAGCTCATCAATTAGAAGTGTGTTCTCCCTGTGGAAACCAGGTACAATGTCTTTGTATGTCTATCTATTTCCCTTTTGTTAAAGCAAATCAATGGAAATATGATGGTAGCTTTATGATTGTATTGGCCTTACCTGTATAGGGAGGAGCTCTGATAAATATCTGCATAGTCCACTCCAATTTCATATTCTGTTGTTTGTGAACTGATATCTAACATCCATGCTGCTGGGTTTTGTCCCTCTTTTATTCTAGGAACACCAGGTATAGCCTGTGACAAAGCAGTTTTAATATTTTTTTCTTCAACTTAGGAATAAGCATTCAGTCTCAGGCAATCTTACCTCGAAATACTTTATCATGTTTCTAGACAGCGAACCCAGCAAACCACTGTATATGAGTTTACCTCCTCTTTTCATAAGTAGAAGCTGCAATTAGTCGAATAAAACTCAAAATTCTGAAGGTAATTTTTTTGAACTATAGAAGGTAATTTTTACATAAACATATCAAAGGCCAATTGACCTGTGATTACTCAATTTTTCCTACTTAAAGCTGCAACTATCTTTAACTCTTCTATAATGTTGAAAACCAATCTGAAGGGCAACTTGCTTGTTTAATTTTGGAAGAAAAACATTCTTGTTTATGTGCCATACAAGTGATTCCCTTCTGGTTTTTTTCACCTCGACACCGCTGGAGTACTGAACTATTCTCTTTTTTGTACCATTAAGATTTTCTTTATCTACTTAGCCATACCTCATCAAAAGATTCAAATATCTCAATGCTTGGCTGATGAATTGTGCAGACAACAGTTCGTCCAGTGTCTACAGTTTTTCTTACTGTTCTCATGACAATTGCTGCAGCACGAGCATCCAAGCCAGTGGTTGGCTCGTCCATAAATATAATGGAAGGACTAGCTACCAGCTCCACAGCTATTGTTAGTCTTTTTCGCTGCTCAGCCGATAGGCCAGTTGCTCCAGCTATACCCACAATCGCATTCTTCAATCCAGTCAACTCAACTAGTTCCATGACTTCGTCAATAAACATCTGAAATATTTTTTTTTGAGAATTATATCATGTGTCATGTATATTTGTTTCTTATGATAAAAAGGGTGAGAATCAACCCACATACATCTCTTTGGCTAGATTTGACATTTGAAGGAAGGCGAAGCCATGCAGAAAATTGCAGTGATTCATACACTGTGAGATTAGGTGAGTGTATGTCATTCTGTTCACAATAGCCGGAGATCCTTGAGAATGTCTCCTGCTTCTTTGGGTATCCTGCTATCTTAACAGTGCCTTCAATGTATCCTCCAGTTTTTCTGCCAGCCAATACATCTAACAGTGTTGTCTTCCCAGCACCCGTGATCCCCATCAGAGCTGTTAGCACCCCTGGCCTGAAAGCACCACTAACATCTTGTAGAAGTTGAAGCTTTTTATCTGTTATTCCATATTTTGCCATCTCCTGGTAGAATATATGCATATTTTTTGTCAACAGGTGATTGGAATGGATGTAATTATTCGGTATGGTCTGATGAAGTCAAGAGCTTACCTTTGGCATGTCAACAAAGTAGTTGATATGATCAAATACAAGGGAGAGAGGTCGAAACGGGAGGATGGCTTGATCAGTTGACGCAATGCCTTTTCCATCTGTGTGGATGCCGACCTTCACATTGGTGGCATTGATATTAACTTGATGCTTGTGTGGAGCTGCAATTGATAAACAAAAAAGATGAGTATCGTTCGTGTTCCTCCAAAATTCTCAAGGTTTCATTTGCTTGGTATACATACAGTTCAGGAACTCTAATGCAAATATGCTGAGGATGTTGAAGACCAGCGAGAATCCGAATAAAATGCCGACACAAATCCAGTACCAGTGCCACTCTGTGAGCAGCCCCCTGATCCTGAGAATAGCTTCGCCAATGGAGTTTGCATTTGCATAATGAAATTCCTATCAACATCCAAGACCAACGTTATTAGGTCACAACTAATCTTTCATGGACATTATGCCTTTGATGGAAAATGTTAAGAATGATATACGAGCATGAATTAGTAATTCCAAGGGTTGAAATAAGTGCTTACTGTAGCCCATCTTTCGTCAAGGAACTCATTCAGGGCGATTGCATTCTGCGCATAGGTGAATGGGGATGTCCAATATCCCCAGCGCAACCATGGTTGGAGATTGTCTGTTCAGCACATCAAATTGGTGAGCGTCTTGGTAGCACATAACTCTTTAAACCTGGTCCGCATCTGCTATACTTCCGGAGATATTATGAGGTAAATCATCTAACCTTTTGATATGACGAAGCCTCCAAGTATGTATATTGCTATAAGAGCAGCAGTCCCTAGCATGTTGGCCATTACTTGTGTCCTTCCAATGGCTGCTAAGAAGCGATACAGTCCCATTGACATTTGATGCATGGCAAAAAGTACTATGTAATGCTGGATGAACCTGACAGAAGCAAGGAAACTTCTGTTACTTCAGTCTATTCAAGTAACTAAGATCCATATTCCTTACGTATAGAAGGCTAAGAGGAGTACCTGATAAGGGTTGGTGCATAGCCAATCACATAGTAGGTTAAGCTAGTCCAGAGACCTGTCTCTAGAATTGACATTGGTAGGCTAAGGAGGAAAACCGAAGAAAGGAGTGCCCATCCTGGCAATGCCAATAATTCCCTTTGCTTGTAGAAGATTGGGAGCCGCTTTATTGTCATTGCAATTTCCGTCATGCCATTGAAATTTACAATCACAACAGCCATAAAGAGTGCTCCCATGTACTTATTGGCATCGAGTACAGAATTGTGGTTCATATTTGTTCGAAGGAAAAGTGTGGAGATCACGAAAGCGAGAACAGTTATCTGTATCGTCTTGAATATATGCACCGGAGAGTTTCTTTTTAGAAGCAGTAATTCTCTTGAAAAACATGCCTTGAAAATATTCCATCTGGAGATCCTGCGACTTTTATTTGTTTTTACCTCCTTGCTGTTCCCAGGATTGTTTGGCCTGAGAATTTCTTCTACAAATTGAGGGAGATATGTGTTACGGAAGGCTTTTGCAAATTGTTCAATTGGATGGTATTGGTACTTATTTTCATCTCCGACCCAGTATTGCTTTTGGTCCATCTTGGAGGTCACCTGGCCAATTGGAGAAAAGTTGCTGTTAGCTTGCTCCACTGATCTGCACAAGTACATGTCACAAAATTGATTCGTGCAACTACGTGTAATTGTGAGTCATCCATTGCCTTTTTTATTTTTCTGACTTCAATGTATTTGTTATCCTAAACCTATTCTGTGCAGCAGTTTTGTGAGGGGGTATCAATTGTTAGTAAGATTGTTTCTTCTTGTTGCTATAATTGGTAATGGAATACCTCCTGAAGAAAATCCGCCACATTCTTCCTGTTAGGGCATTTGAATCCCATAGTTTCGAAGAAATCTGTTGCATTTTCTCGAGGGCCATGGTATACAATTTGCCCCTCACATAGAAGGATTATGTCATCAAATAATTCCAATGTCTCGGGAGGTGGTTGCAGCAAGGAAATAACCATTGTGAGATCCATCAAATGAGCCATTTGTTGGAGAAACTTGATGATCTCAAACGTGGTGGAGCTATCTAGACCTGTTGATATATCATCCATAAAGAAACATCTTGCTAGACCAACTAACATCTCTCCTGCATTAAGAAATTCATCGGGACATATGGTTAGTAATGATTAAATCTCTTTACTCAGGCCTTCCTTTCATTTGACCTGATAGCTATAAGTCTACAAGCAACTTTTGTACCATGAAGATTTTTATCTTGTTAATTTTTTTTCTTTCATACTGTTAAGTTTTTGAGGTGGGAAAATTTTCCTCTTGCTCTCTTCCAGATTGGAAAGGCATGCTGCCAGTGCAGCTATACATGACTGGTAGCCACACACACACACACACACACACACACACACTCACACATATGTATGTTTGTATATGTATTATAAAATAAAGCATGATTGGGAAATGGGTAGTGCACCCTAGGAAGTGTTAATTGAGTGCTATAAATACATAATATAAAACGATAAAATGCTTACCGATTGTGGTTCTTTTCTTTTGTCCTCCTGATATGCCTCTTCTCATTTCATCCCCCACTAGTGTATCAGCACACTCAGACAAACCAAGTATCTGCATGTACGCAATTTTGATGATTATGATGTCTTGAAAAATAATAAATTGAACAAGTAACAGATTACCTTGATAATATAATTTGTTGTAAGGTTGCTTCCTTCTCCAAATGTGGTGGCCTGTGCAGAGCAGATGTTTAAGTAATTAAAAAAACCAGTTCGGCTGAAAATACAGGAAAACAAAATTGCCTACCTTAATGAATGAGTCAAGATCTTGATCAACTCTATTGATGGCACCCTTTTTTCTTCTTATTGCTTCTCCCAGCATCTCTAAAGTAGTCATTTCAAACAGGAACTTTGTGTTAGTATTTGTCATGAAAATATAATACACCTTGCATACTTCCATGAATATTTCTCGAGTGTCTGATCTTATAAATTAGCGGATATACTACACTAAAGTTGTGTCCAATATGTAAAGTGAATAATACGCAGTACACAAGGGATGACTTACCAAATTCATTATGGGTTCCCAACATCTTGGATGAGAAGTCAATAGTCTCTCGTACAGTCATCTCAGCATGATGGAGATCATACTGGCTAATATAAGCATGCAGATATTGAGGTGTCCCGGAATTGATTTGTTCTCCATTGTACATAACCTTTCCTTTGAGCTATTAAGAAATGTTTCATGATCAAGAAAATGCATTTTTTTGGTTAGTCAATGACACACGTTATTGTTGTTGTTTTTCTTGTTGATAGGTAGTTTCGATGGCATGTAGATAACTCAGTCTACCTTCAAAGAAGAGTCTGATTTTCCCGCCAATGCTTTTAGAAGAGTTGTTTTCCCTGAACCAGGTGCTCCTAGAAGAAGTGTCATCCTGATTATTGTATGGGATTATGAAACTTCAGTATCTTAGGTTGGGAATTAATGAAATAAATGGATAGACTCACTTTATTCTATGAACAATATATGTTCTATTGTGGTAACTTTATGAAGTTACATGTGTTTCTTAATACCTCACCTGTTAGATTGGATAAAAAGTTCTAACTTTGAGGCAGACCAAGTCTATACCTGCAGTTGCTCTCTACTTTTTTAAAAGAAAGAAACTGCACTAGCTCTACAATTTTTTTTTCTATATAAAAAAAAACTAGAGAGACACTTTCCTTGATGGTCGAATTATTCCACTTGCTTCATTTATAATTTTGATGGGTTTTTTTCTGGTAGTACACATGTGCCAAGACGTCGCCAATTCCTGCATAGCAAAATAAAAGTTTATTTTAGAAATATGGTTTTGAATGTGACTCACCAAATAATATACATAGCAAAGGAAACACCTGCATTTAAACGTATACATAAGCGTAGCGTTACCAGAACCAACATTTCTTTGGTTCTGGTGACTTTTGGAAGCAGATGTAAATGCATCTCTGTTCAATTAAACTGGTTGATGATTATGATACAGACTCACTGTCAACTTGCCTCATAATTTGTGGTACGACACTTCTAACCTCAGAAGTAGTGTCGCACTTTTGTTGTGCACTTGTGCTCATACTATGAACTGTGCAGCCCCTCAATCAAGTGTTAAGCATATCCAATCTTTTTATGTTTTTGCAGAATGCTGTGACTTGCACGTAATCCATCTGTCTGTCGCTTTACACTTCAATCTCCAAACTTCTGAACCTCATATGCAGGTAATCTTGGATCATTTTGGTTGTGTTAGGCGCGTGCTCAGACTCTTCTCCTTACAGGGTGACTTAATGGCCATGTAAGAAGTGTTGGAGATTGAAGTGGCCAACTAACGGATCACATCTCCTCCTAAATCAAATGCTAAAAATTCTTGAAATGGACGGATAAATGGTAAAAGCATAGTTAATTATGTCCGATCTGCTCAGGTTTACAGCTGCAGTCAAAACAAATCTAGGCTAAACAGCTCAAGGATTAATTGCGAAGGCTTGACAGACTTGTCAGAACCACCACAACCATGATTACCAACATCTTATAATCAGTAACCTATGCTACTTTTGTTTGTATTGTTTTGCATTTGCCGACCATTTCAACAACTGCAGTTAGGCCTTCTTAGGATTGCGAAGGGAGTACCACACGATTCTCAGGCTACAGTACTCGCTGTTCTTTGGTGCCTGCTACTGCTAGGCTTCTAGCTTGCTTGTGTGGTCTTGTTCCTACATTGATCTTAATTATGAATGATCCTTTCTGAGAGACGTACTGTTCCCAGTGTTCCGATCTCTGCTCTCTCGGGGGAAAGGAACAAGCAACTGCCCGGGCCAGATGACAAGCTCGCATTAAAGCTGGTATCTATGGTCATCGTCACCGCTGCTGCGGTCCTCGACGCCGACTGGCTCTGCCCGGGGCTACTTGCTCACTAAACCCCAGGTTAGATCTGTAGTACTACTTTCTACTGCTGCTTCTGAACATTCTGAAATCTCAACTGCGACCGTACGTTGACCTGCCCAGGTTCTGCCGTAAATCTTCGAAAGATATCGTCAGGGTTTGGAGTTTCCTGTTGCAAGTTGGCAGAAAGAGCCCCTATGGCACTGCTCAGTTCAAGGAACAGCCGGACAGTGTGGGGCCACCGGATTTACGTATCTTCTGGCATCACCGACAACCCCTCTGTATCTCCTCTCTAAAATACCATTAGCATCTCCTCCGTTCATACCTTTAAAATTATTTCACAATCTACGTATTTTTTAGGTTTCCTGCAATTTCTAAAAGGCTTGATGGAGATGCTCAAGCGGACGGGCTACGTGAATATGTGATAAAACAACATTCATGTGAAATCATCGTGAAATGTAATGTACTAAAAAGTGCTTATGCTACCTTGGTTTTTTGTTGACAATTCTAAAATAGACCTGTAAAATCGTCCGGGATTCTTAATTTTGGAAAGGGCTCTTGAGGGTTAAAAGGGGCTTTCTATTTTTTCTTCATATGCGGAATGGTTCTAAGATTAATTTTTTTGGGGAAAAAAAAACTTGGATAGGCTCTATGATCAATATCCCCGTCTTCTTTCGATCTTTGGAAGAGGCATGCTACAATTGAGGAAGTGGTGGAGGCTAGTGATAAATCCACGATCTTTGAAAGCTCCTATTAAACTTTACTCATTGTGCATAGAATGCAATCATTACGATTTAAACTCTTGATGGGTGAAACTGTACACTACAACTCTCTAGTACCCACAATCTTTATACAGGATCATACAGTGTGACAAATTTCCACGTGGTAATTATTCCACACATGTAAAAGGATTTACATGAGTGGCATACATGATAAGATCTCGTTTCGAGATCCATGTGATGTGCGCCTTCACTCCGTAGGGTGTGTGCGCGGATCTCAAAGCAAGATCCAATGATGTCCTATTGTGCTAGTAAGATTAACAACTATCTAGAATTACCAACACAATTTACTTATGAAATTCATAAAAAAACCATGTTATGAAAGTTTTCTCGAGATAAATCTAAGCTTATTATGATTTTTGTGTGCCTAATTCGAATAGTTAAAATATTTTTATAGATAGAGTTTTAAAATTTCGACTTAGGACAAGTCTAAAACGCAAGTTTTTTAGAATCAGAGCCGAAGGTGGGGTATATACTTAGCTCAGTCGATCCAAAGCAAGCGTATCTATAAACTTAAAACACATGCGGGCAATCAATTCTGCTCTCCCAAAGAATTCGTATTTGCTTGCAGTAGTAGTACTAGCTAGCATCTAAGTTTTCTCAATGAAGAAGCAACACAAAATTAAGACAGAAAAGAGGCACGCATGCACGCTAATCCTAGCTATATAGCTAGGGTTTTCATCCGAGCTCCTCATGCATGCATGAGCACCGTAATCTGCACGGACCTCAGGATCACACAATCCGTTCTTCGTGCCTCAACGAGACAAGCATCACACAATCCGTTCTTCGTCCCTCTTTCTCCCTCTAAAACAATCGCAAATTCGCAATGCAAGCCGCTTAGACGACAGTACAAAGAGAGAGCACGAAAAAACTTTCGATCACTAGTACAAAAACATTCATCCGTGCCTCTCCCAACTGTAACCCGCCCTGTCCCAAGTCCGTACGTCCTCTGAAAAAACCATCAGCAATAACAACTACCAGTGATAGTATACGTATCACTGTAGTGATTCTAACATAAAACCGCTAATAATTAACGCGCATGCATGTTATCGTTAGCGGTTTGAATTGAGAGATTGTGTGTGTGTGGGGAAGAGAGATTGGCAAATAGTAGTGAATGGCAGTAGAGATCGAGTTCATGCGAACACTGTGTTGATTGTGTAAAGTGGTACGTGCCTGGGCGGCGTTGATGGCGCAGTTGAGCAGCGTCGGCACGGCGCGGCGGCCCACGCGCACGTCCGCCTCCACGCTCAGCCCCTCGAACCGCACCTCCACCTTCGCCGCCCCGACCCCCATCCTGCACGCACGCCGAGACACCCGTCACCACCGCCGCCGATCACCTCGCCGTCGTCAATCCACGCATATACATATATATATGAGCACGTCGTACGCGTCGCAGTCATATATATATAGGAGTATATCTTATATATACCTTTGCTTCTTCTCGCGGAGCATCTGGAGGAAGCCGCGGTTGTCGTCGTGGGTGAGCGGCGGCCGCTGCGGCAGCCTCCTCTCCGACGAGGTCGCCACGGCGCCTTCTCCGGCGGCGGCCGGCGGCGGCCGCTCCATGCTAGCCAGCTCCGCCGCCGACGAGGCGTCCGGTAAGCTCGCTAGCTGCGTGCTTGCACCGAGCTAGCTGCGTCTTGGGCGAGACGCCGCCGCCGTACGTAGTTGCGTCCGATGCGAACTGAACGACGGTGGCTTCTTGTCGTAAGAACATCAATATATGGGTGTGTGCATGCAATATCTATATCTATCGATCTATCGAACCGATGGTCGCCTCCTCGTATATATAGAAGAGTTCTTACGGCCCAACGCCACCGCACTCCTATCCAATTAATTGTTTGTTCGCTTTGGCCAATTTGTACTTTTTATCGATGTTATTTTTTGGCTACATTTAGCTTTTTCCTTATCCGCCTCTTATTTTTGACAGAGTTTAATTACTTTCTAATCTATATCGGTTTTGCTCAAATCTGAACCTCGCTCACCGACGGCTGGACCCGAGTGAGGTACGCGCATGACCCACGCCTCGCTCGACCCAGACGACTGCGCTGGAGCCGCTCCCAATCTATATATGTATCATGGCAGGGAAGCTGTATACTCTAATCTTTCATGCGAGATACTACAGAATTAATTTCTATTACCGCGCGACATATTCACATGTAGGGATACATTAAATAAAATACGAAATTAAATAGATCATCGATGTCTGCTCCGCTTACGACAGCAGATATATATGTTATCTTAACCTTATCTTTTACCTGTTAAGCAATAATGTCAAGAGACCCAGAGTTATCGCACACCGTGTAACAATAATATCCATACTATATGTCGGTCCTGTCGGTTAATAAATGCTATCTAGTTTAATTTCGTCAAGTTAAGAGTAGTCCATCGAGTCATCCTCTCTACTATCTACTGTTAAAAAAGTTCTAGTGATGAATACAAAATCTGAGGTAATTTCTATTTATTTGACTTGCTTTCTTATATGGGGCCTCTACTATACTCCCTCTCAACCCCCAAGAGGAGAGAGCACTATTAACCGTGAATCGTCCATCGTATGACTAATATGAGTTCGTAAGAAGATATGACGCGCTCGCTGTTAGAATTATTGGGCCTGGCCCATTTAATATCTAAATAATTCCTGGAAAATCTCAAAGGCCCATGTATGCATGAGGCATGTGAAATTTCTTTAGTACCATATCGTGGGTGAGCGGCGGCGGCTGCGGCAGCCTCCTCTCCGACGAGGTCGCCACGGCGCCTTCTCCGGCGGCGGCCGCCGGCGGCCGCTCCATGCTAGCCAGCTCCGCCGCCGACGAGGCCTCCGGTAAGCTCGCTAGCTACGTACCTAGCTGCGTGCCTGCACCGAGCTAGCTGCGTCTTGGGCGAGACGCCGCCGCCGTACGTAGTTGCGTCCGATGCGAACTGAACGACGGTGGCTTCTTGTCGTAAGAACATCAATATATGGGTGTGTGCATGCGATATCTATATCTATCTATCGAACCGATGGTGCATGCGACGTGGATATAAGATTTTAGGGGTCGCCTCGTATATATAGAAGAGTTCTTGCAGCCCAACGCCACCGCACTCCTATCCAATTAATTGTTTGTTCGCTTTGGCCAATTTGTACTTTTTATCGATGTTATTTTTTGGCTACATTTAGCTTTTTCCTTATCCGCCTCTTATTTTTGACAGAGTTTAATTACTTTCTAATCTATATCGGTTTTGCTCAAATCCAGTCGTCTGGACCACGCGCTCACCGATAGCTGGGCCTGAGCGAGGTGCACGCACGACCCATGCCTCGCTCGACCGAGGCGACTGCGCTGGAGCCGCTCCCAATCTATGTATGTATCATGGCAGGGAAGCTATATACTCTAATCTTTCATGCGAGATAGAGAATTTCTATTACCGCGCGCCATATTCACATGTAGGGATATATTAAATAAAACAGGAAATTAAAAATATCATCGATGTCTGCTCCGGTTACGACAGCAGATATATGTTATCTTAACCTTATCTTTTACCGGTTAAGCAATAATGTCAAGAGACCCAGAGTGATCACACACCGTGTAACAATAATATCCATACTATATTTCGGTCCTGTCGGTTAATGAATGCTATCTAAGTTTAATTTTGTCAAGTTAATTTTTGGAATAAATTATCAAGGGGAAATTAACCCCCAATAATTTGTACGTAAACTAAGAATAGTCCATCAAGCCATCCTCTCTACTATCTACGGTTAAAAAAGTTCCAGTGATGAATACAACATCTAAAGTAATTTCTATTTATTTGACTTGCTTTCTTATATGTGACCTCTACTGTACTCCCTCTCAACCCCCAAGGGGTCAAAAAAAAATTATATTTTAATCTTTTTTAAAAAATAATTTTAATTTTAACCTCTCGGTAGAAGTATTTTCAAATCTAACCCTTTTGGACGCCCCATTGCCCCTGGCGCGGTATATCCACACTGACGCGCTAGTGCATGTGGCGCGTCAGAGGTGCCACGCTGGCGGCCCCGGTCAATGGCCGCGCCAGCGCGGACTGGCGTGGCTCCCACCTTGATGCACCACCCCTCCTGGCGCGTCAATGCTCAATACAGAGAGCCGCGCGGGGCTCCTCCTCTTTAATTTCCTTCCCTCTCCCTTCCCTCCTCATTTTCCCTTCTCTCCTCCTCTTCCTTAACCAATTGCCTAGTCCATTGCAAGAATTTGATCTCCATCCGACGGGATTTGTTGTGGAGAAAAGCTTTCCTCCATCATGGCAGGTGATTTTCTCTCGATTAATGTTTTATTGATCCATGTTTGACAAATGTATGGTTGGGTTAGGGATAGGGTTAGATTTTGTGGTGCATGTATTATTCTAGTATTGATTCTAGTAAATAAGAACACGTAGGATGTATGTGTAATTTAATGTTGGTAGAAAGTTTGTTGATTTTTTGGAAGATGCATGATTTTTAATGTAATGTAGGAAACGTTGCCGGCAAGGGGAAGGAAAAACTCAAATATGAGGATTACCCTAAGAGTAAGGATACTCCAGTTCGTTCCTCCCCGTTTCCGGTTCCAATTTATGAACACGGCCTTCCTGCGGAGGTTCAACAGTCGAGGGACCCTGATACTGCCGGTAGAACCTTCTACACTTATGGTCTGAAGCCCAATAACAATATGCAGTGTTCTTGGAGGCCGTGTTCTTTTTTCGAGTGGATTGATGGTCCAGAAATGTACGATCCGAGGATCGGGCTTTTTCCCTGGCGCTCCATGGACACTAAACCAGTAAATGATTTTAGACGTTGGATTCCTCCTCGTGCAAACCCACCGGAAATGACAAATGAGGAGAAGGCGGCCGCAAATGCGGGGAGAGCAGTATACCCTCCTGTATGTCATTGTAATCAACCATCCATCTTAGTAAGGCCTAACCCAGGGGTGGACTTTACCCCATTCTTCCGTTGCCCGCACAATGATTCAGTAAGTGTACGCTTACCATTTTCTATTTAAATTAGTGTCATTTTGTACTGAATTCGATAACAAAGTGACTTTTCCGTAGGATGGATGGCCTTTGTGTGATTTTCAGGAGTACATTTATGGTTCCAAGTCCTGTTGGCCTTCTAGTGTGGAAGTGGAGGCCTTCCACTCCGGGGACAAGAAATGACCATGTGAGGAATATCCACCCACTACTTGTAAGTGCGGAATACTGGCCCGTACAGGTGTTGTCCCATCGAAGCTCGGGTACGGATATTATTGTGACAACGCTTATGGTGATTTTTGGGTACGTTATACTTGCATAGCTATTTTTTGTTTGTTTCTATACTTCATTGCATGTTGCGTTTGATAACTCTTACGCTAAATCTTGTAGGAGGGAAGGACTTGTGATTGGGAGAAATATCAGGGACAACAAGCTTTCGAAGCCGAGATTTTTAATTTGTGCGAAGCTGAACGAGAGAAGAAAGTGGAGAAGAGGAAAGGGAAGATAAGGCATGAGCATGGTGTGCTCATGCCGTCCACCAAGGACAAAAAGAAAGTCATGGATGACATGAGGAGGGAGCGTGGCGTGCCGCTACGTGGCTACTTCACCGTTTCAGAAACATTGGAATATTGGAGGAGGCGTAGGGGGAGGTACCCACCTGGAGTTGATCCAAGAGAGGTGAAATACGAAAGAGAGGTGATGAGGCATTAGAGGGAGAAGAAGAAGGAGCGCGAGCTTGAGCAGTACAGGAAGAGGTTGGCTGAGGATTCACTCATTGACCTCAATGCCAATTACTGGCCTAATTCTTGGGAGGCTCATTTGCAAACGCTGAAGCGCAAGAAGGCGAGGAGGGCGGTGGAGATGGAGACCATGAGGGCTCTTGTTGGTAACCTGCCTACTATCGTGCCGAATGATGACGAGGACCGAGAGGAGTGAGATCGACTTGGTTTGATGTCGTTATGTAATATGATAATGAACTTAGTATGTTATCTCCCATTAGACTGTTGTATGCAGTACTCTGAAAACCTCTGTATGTTATTTGAACAAGTAAACATTAGATGTCATGGTTGTCAGGGATCCTAACTAGTTTATCTTTGTCACAAGCAAAGCATGCGGTTTTGTGGTTGCTAATATTGTTATTCTGCTTGTTTTTTTTACCATAGATATGGTTTCCTAAAGAAATTTGGTCTAACCTCAAAGAGTTAGCTTCAACGGCGGACTTCTTTAACCTCGCTCTGGTTTTAGGTTGTAGTTTGCCCTGACGTGCCGTTAATAATGGATAGGAGGAGAGGGATAGGAGCAGCACTGGATAGAAGTACCAGTTGGTGAGGCCCTGACGCGCTGTTAACCATGGCGCGTCAGGGATGTGCTCCCGCACAGAGTACAACCCAAAACCAGAGGGATAGGAGCAGCACTGGATTGGAGTACCAGTTGGTGCGGGAGCTCAGCCCTGACGCGCCGTTAACCATGGCGCGTCAGGGCTGTGCTCCCGCACAGACTACAGCCCAAAACCAGAGAGAGTGGAGCAGCACTGGATTGGAGTACCAGTTGGTTCGGGAGCTAAGCCCTGATGCGCCGTTAACCATGGCGCGGCAGGGATGTGCTCCCGCACCAACTGGTACTCCAAACTAGTGCTGCTCCACTCCCTCTGGTTTGGAGGCAACGGACGTGCGGCGGCACAGCCTTGCCGCGCCATTAGAGATGGCGCGTCAGGCTGTCACGCCAGTGTCAGTGGCGCCGCAGTTTTGCTTTTCCGCGCCATCCCTACTGGCGCGTCAGTGCCATCCAGAAATAATAGCTAACACTTCACAAAGTTTTCGGTGGCTTCTGTCGGTTACTTCTTCGACGTTTAGGTAAAGTATAGTGCTGCTTTCAGTCATTTAGAGGGTGCCGGATAAACGGTTGAATGCAATATATCCTTGTGCCAAAGTGAAAGGGATCCAGATTGGAATTTTTGTCAACATGAATTTCTTGGTTGAAAATAGTACCGAACAGTTTCATAAAGGACACAAGTGGCAATACATCCATATAAGCAAAAGTACACAAGGGACAGCACTTTCATAAAGGCAAAAGTACACAAGTGGCAGTACATCCAGATATGTCACACTCCGGAGTCTAGTACATGCATACACCTCAGGGCCCCAGCGTGTAAGGACCCCGTGGACGGCGGATCCTCCCTGGATTTGTCTGCAGCACGTTGTGGCTATTGACGTCGGCGGCGTCACGGTCACGCCTCCGCCTCGCGTAAGTACTTGGCTATGTTTTGAGCATGCACCTTCTTTGTCTTCGACGGGCCACACGTGTAAGGTTGCCTCACACGAGTAATCTTCCATCTCCCAGTATATTTGTCCCGTCAAGCCCACACACCCCACAGGCATCCTTGTTTGCAGTTCACCGTGTACCTGACTTTGACGTCCGAATGAATAACATTGTATGGCCTATGGTGTCTCACCGCATAGTCCATCAAGAAGTACTGCAATTGCTGCAAAGACTCGAATGACATGCCCTTTCGAATATCTAGATTCTCAGAATCCGGTAGAACATCGGTTGACAACAAACCGCTCTCACATATTGCCATGTGAGTTCGGCTTAGGTCCTCAAAGGTGGTCACCATGGGCACATCAACATGAACTGCCCTAAGTTGCCTCCTCTCCTGAGCCGACAATGCGTACGTTGCTTGCCCTCTATCTCCCACGCCTAAACAAAGAACCTCGTCATCTTCTTCGTCAGCATCTTCTTCCTCCACCTCATCTCCTTCCCCACCTCTTCTTGTTCGTCTTGCACCCCCTCTTCTTCTGCCCTCTCCTCATCATAGGATTCCTCCTCGGATCCTAGAGAAATTTGGTCGTCTTCCACATCACGTTCTTCCTCCTCAAAAACTCCATCATTAAAGTCATTCATGAATAGGCCGCTATCAAAGTTATCAAACGGCTCTCCGACCGCCTCCGCAACACGTGCGTCAGATCTGACCTGCCTTCTTCCCATTGTGCCCAAGTCCTGAGTCAAGTGTTCGACAGCCTCATCTTTGTCATCAACACTTTGCACAACTTGTACGAGTCTTGCTAATGAGCCACTCGCACGAGCGATCTCAACCACCACCTCCCAACAACTGACGTTCGAATTTTTCACAACCTCCTTGTAGCTATTCCAATCTGACTCTGACGAAATCTTCAACATCACATAGTAAGCCCTAACCTTCCCAAAATCAAATCTTCCTTGGAACAACAGTTCACCCTCACCAACCCACAGCTAATGAAAGACCGGCAGCGGGAAACTAAATCATCAAAGCTTGGGCTCCTATCGAACAATACCACATATTCCATCATATTCTCAAACTCTCCGTTTTCTCTGACGGTTCCACCATGAAAAAACGGACTAAACGATCCATTTACATAATTAAAGATAACAAATAGAAGTCGTTTAAACCTAATATACAACATCATCTACACCAAAATAAAATGTCGCACACGTACATGCAATGGATTCCGCACGTTAATAACACGGACAGTACATGCAACACGTATGCCACGGTGCTCGGATCGAACTAAACACGTCAATATGCAACATAAATTAAGTTTTTTCCTTAAACCATAACTATCCAAACCCTACGAAATGCGGTCAATCGAGGGCTAAATCGGAGAAAAATATTGGACCATTACCTTCACAGGAGGACGGGAAACGATTTCCCTACCCCGAAGTGGCCGAAGACGGGCGGCAAGGGGTGGCCGGCGGCGGAGGGGCAGGGCGGGGCGGCGACACAGCTCGGGGAAGAACAGCAGGGCATCCCGCACTGCCCTCTGTATCATGGGCTTGACGTGCCAGGCAGGGTGGCGCGTCAAGGTGGGACCCACGCCAGTCCGCGCTGGCGGCCATTGACCGGGGCCGCCAGCGTGGCACCTCTACCGCGCCAGGTGCACTGGCGCGTCTCTATTTGGATACGCCGTGCCAGGGGTCATGGCGCATCCAAAAGGGTTAGATTTGAAAATACTTCTACCGAGGGGTTAAAATTTAAATTATTTTTTGTCGGCACCCGATTTACAAGATCGGATTCCACCTGCGTAAACCCGTACTAGTCCCAAGGATCATGGCTAGTACACACAGATATACAGAAACGGAACAGTGCCAACGATATTATTATTACAAACGGAACATAGTTCAGTACAAACACATACAACGGCTCGCAGGCCGCACATCAGAGTACACGGAGATACAGGCCTAATACAATATCTAAATACTTATCCATCCCACAGGCACGAGGGCTGTAGGAACGCGCAACCCTAGCCTTCATAATCTTCATCAGACAACGCCTCCTCGACGTAGTCTGGATCCTCCTCCTCGGAAGGCGGGCCATACTCAGATGGTCCAGCTGTTGAAATTTTAAAAATAGGGGGAGAAAAAAAAAGGGTGAGTACAATTGTACTCCGC